>JASANE010020188.1:0-82966 GCA_030248225.1 Trileptium ribeirensis | reverse complement strand
ACAGACAGGGCCTCCTCAATCCCCCTCCAGAGCCAAATTTGAAGTCTGTTCCAACCCGCATTGAATCTCAATAGGTGTAATACCTTGAAATTTTAGTCTGGTGCAACCCATTTTTGTTGGGAAAGAGACGGTAATACTCGTTTCAAAATTCAATGCGGGTTGGAACGAGAATTTTCAATTTTGGCTCTGGAGGAGGATTGAGGAGGTCCTGTCTGTGTGTGTCTGTCTGTCTGTCGCACCTGGATCTCGATAACGGTTGGGCGGATTTTTATGCAACATAGCTCATTCGAACCGCAATGGTCGATTTAGGGGTAGTGACGGAGCCCGATTTTTGAATTTTTTCCCGTGGCGTTACTTTGGCCCATTTTTTGGGCACTCCTCCAGTTTTTGCGACTTTTCTCAATGAGTAAATGACGTATCCGCAAACTAATAAGCCTATTCCATGTAGTTTTACCAGGGCTTCCAATGATATATAACAAGTTTTTCACCTACTTCCCAATCTGGAGTCTATAAGCTTATAGTTGGCGCCAAATTTCATATTTGGTGAAAAGTCGTGGGAAATGCACCTAAATGTGTGTTTTTTGTTGCTTTTATTGTCTTATATGGGGTTTTCTGGGCAGATAAACTCATTGCAAGTGTTAAAATATTGTTGGGCAAATACTTTTTACACTTCTGGTGTATATTTGGCATAAAAAATGACCTTTTCGAAATTTTTGGTGAGAAGTCGTGGGAAAAGCACCTGAATGTGTGTTTATTGTTGGTTTTAGTGTCGGATATGTTGTTTTCTGGGCCGACAAGCTCATTGCGAGTGTCAAAAATATTGTGTGGCAAATATTTTTCACACTTCTGCTTCGGGGGATTGTTTTCACCACTCGAATTCTGGCTCACAAGCGAGCTTCACTAGTTAATACTAGTAATTGGGAGGCACACTTGTATTTTTAATACTTTCAGATTGGTGTCTACATTGTTGTGAAATTAGGAAATAGTGCTAAATTTCGTGAAACCAGTCTAAACTTTATCAAGACAAGCATTTGGGTTTAGAAATGTTATTTGGGTGCGTCGAAATATAGTAAATAAATACCTAAATTTGTAAATACAACATGTAATATAATCACGATTATGTCAGTCGCACTTAGCGAGAATATATTAATGCCAATTTCTACTCAACCAATACTTAGCAAGACCACTACCATTTTAAATGGATACAACCACATTGGATACGATAGCCAAACAGATAATCAGTCAAAACACAAAGTGGAAAGGATTATCGAGGCTGATCTTCCCGAAGTAGATTCTCAGGCGGCGTTCCTACCGTCTTCGCGAAATCAAAAGCGTACCGGCTTGGATGCTCCTGAAATAATCTCAACCGATACAATACCTTCAAGACATCATAAACGCAAATCGGACAGATGCGGCTCTTCCTGTGTTATTGATACGACGAATGCAGTTAAAAATCTTAAAAACCAATTATGCTCTAATTCGATGACAGTAGATGCTAATAACATATGCGATTATAACTGTTCTAGTCGGTGTAATACAAATTGTTTAAATATTCAGACCGGTGCTACAATAACAACAACTAGTATTGGCGAAAATAAAATTGATAAATACGAAATCATTTCCCCGAACTTGAAAACTAACATGACCGATGAAAACAGTAACAAGAACATAAATCACAAGAGGCGGCGACAAAGTCATGACATGATAAGCCTGAACGATAGTAGTAATAGCTCTGGTTGCTGTAACAATAGGTCGGCGCCAGGACCATCCTACGGTTTGAACAAATATCCACTGTACGAGCTCGGATCATCGTTTTCAACAATGTCAGCAGTTTCGTTCAGGGGCGGTCGAGGACGACTGCGAAATCCAACGTCTAAAACAACACTATTGTTGTATTTAAAGCGACAGCGAATTAAATGTCTTTACGGCATCGTTATGGTGCTGGCAACAATATCGATTTGTCTAGTGGGATTAACGATAAATTTTTGGTTTTCAATTTCAGGCAAACAACAGCAGCAGCAACTTCAAACTTCTGTATCGCCGGAATCACAATCTTCTTCTTTTTGTGCCGCACTGTTCAGCGATATACCAACACGGCTATCACCGCGTGAATTTACGTTGTTTACCGACGACGACGCTGAATTTCGTCAGCGACAACAAACGATTGTTGATATGGTAAACAGCGACAATCAATCATCTTGGCATGTAAGCTGGGTTTTCTTCTCTTTATTCCATTTTGGACCCGAAAATTACTTTTTTGTTTCGACTGTTTAATTTTCGCATTATTTTTTAAAACAAATTAAAAATATTTCCGATAGATATATGCCTAAAAATAAGGACCCTTAATTCCAAAATTAGAAATCTCTGTTTTCTAGGCGAATACAACATTTAAATACAGATATATTTTAGGCTGATATTATCCGCTGTCAAGAACAGTTGAAACCTTAACGTCCCTACTATGTGCTTCATTCTAACTTGAGCACTTAATTCAGAGCAATTACGATAATTATCTGCCGTATCACAGAAGGTTGCTAGGGTCCCATTCATCATTACACATCTTAGCCAATTCTGTTGTCCAATGACGTATAAGCTGCGGTTATAGACGGCAAGGTAGAATTTGTCCAAATAGTCGTAGGAATGCAACAGTGCAAGTCTCCGTATGAAGAACTCGGCGTCTATGCAGAGTTGAGCGCGCGTACGGGCTCATATCCTGATGGTAATCCCGCGAGTTGTTGTAACGCTCATAATATTTCGTCTTCTGCAGCTGGCACTATTGCAGAAATGACTAGTTGGCTTCGTATAGTTTGCCTCATCAAAAAGGCACAGAGGTCCTGTCTATTGTAGCAATGTCCTTAAAACTGGGTGACTCTTTTAACCGTCCGCTATCGACATTACTAGGTGGTTTTGAGTTGTGGCAATTTCACGTGTGTCTTTATTATTCAGTGGGTGCTGTCATCGAAATTGTCAAACTGTTCCTTTACTGAGCGCTGTATAAAAGAATTGATGTTAACTTCCATTAGTGGACGCTATGTAAAAGACTGTGTTGGTCAGTACCCGTTCGAAAAACTAAGCGATTTGTGGAATAGCTACCATGGTAAATATCATGGGATAGGATCTGACCACTTTCACAATATCCCTAAGCGGGAAACTTTTCGTATGAGGTTGCTGGTTGGGCAGTAGGGAGGGAGGACACGAAAGTGGGTCAGTTTTTGGTCGTGTAACCTGGGAAGTGAATGCAGTGACAAAAAACTAAGGATCATGGACCTAAATGCAGAGGAATAGTACTAAGTCAATAATGATGAACTTTCGAAGCCCACCATATGTTTCTACAATTTGCGGGCTTCGCGGGGATTTGAAAATTCTCTGAGCCCATGGGAACGCGCCTAGTGGCTCCTAACAAGTCTCCAACTTTCGTTATTACTCTTAGGCCCAAAAATATTTGCATGCGCACGCCCCTGCGTCTACGTTATTTTAGATTGTGTACTTTTCAAAATTACCAATTTTTTTGGATTTTTAAAATAGAAAATAGCAGACTTTCCATTTTATGGATTATGGTATTGGGATTTACCAATGGGAAACAGGTTTTAAAATTGTATTCTTTCACATATCACACAGTGACAGGGGAGTTAGAATATAACTCAAAAATCATGAAACATTTTGCTTAACAGTATCCTAAAGTAGCTTATTCCATATTTTTATCCATTATAAAAGTGGTGTTTACAAAAATTGTAGTGATATTTATTAGTATGCTTCTCAAAATTATGACATAAAAGGTGCGAAGAAAGTGTTAAACGCAAAAATTATGAAAAATGACAAAAACAACAATATTTTTGTGTCCAAAACATGATGCTGGAAATTTTGTGAAAACTGGTACAGCGGAGTGAAAATTGAGGGATGTCAACATTTTTCAATAATATTTTATGCAGATGGTTTGAAAGATTTATTACAGACTTTTAGTTATTATTGCCGTATGCTTCTACATATTGTAATCGCAAGCTCCGAATATTATCTTAGCTAATCTAAAAATGACAACAGTGTTATTAATTGCAACGGTCAGCATTTTTGCAATCATAGGTGCTCAAGGCCCGGCGGCTTTCGAGGTACAAGACTAGGGCGGGGGTATAGAGTAATAGGCCAAGTGTAACCTAAAATCTTCTGCGGCTTGCCCCATGTTTTCTCATAGTATTCTCCATTTTTTGTAATTTTTCCTTCAAATTTCTGTAATTTTACTCATAATAGTTGAAATTTTCCGTGAACCTTCGCCGCGAGGAAAGCGGACGGGGGAGTAAGGCACTTCAGGTGGAATAAATATGGCAGAGAGGACTCTCACTATTAATAGGATAGCATACTGGCCTCCCTATGGGTACCTATGGTTTTAAAGTATATCCATTATCATGCTTTATTCCAGGCTATTCTCAACGATCACGCTTCCCCTCCGCCGCCAGATATTTACCGACAAGCCAACAAATCAGCTCTTATCGAAAGCCTCGCTCGAGACTTCCTCGATACGCGATTTCTGAACGGTACAATGATTCGTCAACGTGAAATTGAACACATTGATTGGGAACGAATTCGTTTACCGGACAATTACAACGTTAAAGACCGATGGGCTACGGTTTGTCCTACTTTGAGCGACATATGGGATCAAGCATCGTGTGGATCGTGTTGGGTATGTTTTCAGTTCTATGTGACATTTTACGTGCATTAGCGAGACTTATAGGAATTTGACTTATATAACTGTGATAGATAACTATAAAAATTATTTTGAATAGTGAATAGTGAATTAATAGTGGATCTTATAATTGATGAAACTTTAATTTTTGGTAAATGGAAAATTTTATAAAATTCCACCCTCTTGTGTAAAGATTTGCCTGCCTCTGAACAAAGATGAAGAAGATCAGGCAAAGATTCAATTACAAACAATAATTTAATTTTCCTGTTTCGTCACTTTTTCATGCACGGTACACAAATATCAGAAACACTAGTAGAATTTGAGGTTTTAGAAATATTCACGTTCTTAAATACACAGAAATACTAAATCATTGTTGAAAGCTAATAAAGAACTGTCTTTAACCTAATCCAAAACAGTCTTTGATAAATAGAAATATAGAAAAAAGAAGAAAAACAGATATAAACCATACCAAAACATAAAAATGTACGTTGTAAACAGATATTGAACAGTCAAATAGAAATTATACAAAATAACGTTGTATATTAACAACTAAAACCACTAATCATTAATATTTCTAAACACATTGTACTTTATGTGACAGTCAATTACATAGGGTATATAGACTCGATACGACTTGAAACATCTCGTCGTGTTGGATTTGACTTTGAAGTTGAACGGTTGCAGTGAAATGCAAACTAACCCATTAGGCACTTCATAAATTTGTTTGAATTTCAGCTAAAACGTTGCCAACGCGAGGGACTTTTCACCTAATCACTGAAGCTGTTGTTCGTATCTTAACGCTGCTAACTACGCGAGAAAATAACAACACGCATCCAAATGAACATTACGCAAGAAATTGAGTTAATCCTCTATGTTAACCTTTGTATTAACTTGCAGCACAGAACAACACAGGTTAAGGGGTTTGTTTAGCATGTAAGGATTTTTATTCAAAATTTAGTACATAAAATGATTCAACAGCTAATTATTTATTTAATCTTGATAAAAATAAGGCTTGGCGCAATTGTACAGATTCTAATATTATTTAATCATTTGGGTGATTTTATTAAGCTAGTTTAATGACAAATTACAGCTCCAAGTTTACTAGATTAGATTTTAAACGTATGTCGAAAATCCTCGAGCGAATTCGTTCCGTTGAACAATTAGGCAAAAAGTTGAAAAGCAAATCAACACTAACCCTTTGTTGGAATCAACACGCGTTGTGTTGTATTGTATTAACTGAGGTTGTGGCGTGATGTATGTTAGAACATACGTTGTTACTCGCTTGCTACAAGCAATAAACTCCTAGGATAGCTGAGTATTATCCGTCCGCCGTTTTCGCTACCAACATCTCGGCTACGGCACCTTTTTCTGGCTTTAGTTTGTCAGACGCTGTAAAATACACAAATCAATTTTTAGATGCTCAACAACTAAATATATACTATTCAGTCAAACAGCTTAAATTTTTAATCTACATCAAAAGTTTAATTATACGACTGCAGCAAAAAAGTGTTTCTTTATTTCAGGCTGCTGCTGTAGCATCGACTGTCGCAGATCGAATTTGTATTACATCAAATGGGACGATGCAGCCAAGAATATCGACAGAAGATTTACTTCAGTGCTGCCCTGACTGTGGAGGGTTGGTTAATGTTTTATTGCTTGCATCGACTGCGGCTAAGATAATTGGAACTAATGATAAAATTAATTAACCCGTCTATTTGTATCACGGTGAATTAATTGAGTTTGTTGTGTGATGTGTGTTTTAACGTGGCGCGTTAATACCTGATTGTTCTACGAGATTCCTTAAGGAACCGAACAACAGCTCATAGATTGCTCAGTAGTTTGCTTACGCCGCATTCACTGGTGCAAACTGTGTACGGTCTGTTGTACCGATTTGATTTTGTCAAACGTTGCGTGACTCCCAAATTAATTCGGCTATGAAAGGGTAAAAAGTCGCGTGCCCTAGCGCCATATCGTGATAGTCGTCGTTTCCGAGAATTTAGAGTGACTGCACATACAACAAGTGTGGAAGCTTAAACCTTAACGTTCTATTCACATAATTGACTTAGGAACCATTTCCACTATAGAGCTTTAATCAGTCAACAGTAATCATATAGTGAAATCGTAATTTATTCTTGATTCTGTGAGGATATATCTACCTTGTACCGCTACGCAATTAGTGTCAGGTAGTTCAGTTTCTGCGTGGTAAGCCAGCGAGCCGGTTTTATTTAAAAAAAGTATTTGAAAAGAAACTTATAATCCAATTATGCATTTTAGCATGAGTTTCCAGCTAAGATAACTGAAATGAAACACTGTTCCGATAGCAGTGTTTCTTAATTTCGCAATACACGAAATGTGTAAAGATGTGATGTAATTGAAAGCTTAGGATTGCTGCAGCGTGACAAGTAAACCAGCTGTTTTTGGAGCCTTAAATTTGGTTTAACTGTTTAGCCCTATAGTACAAACAGTGCAGGTATTAGTTATTGCTACGTACCACAGAATGGCTTCAGGGACCTACCCTGCCTGAGTTTTCGGACACCCCCTTCTCCCCTAGGCCCTGGTCTACCCCTGAGGTTTCCACACTACCCGCATCCGCTGGTGTGCTGCGGCGCCCCGCTTCTCGCCCCGGATGCGTGCGAAACATTCTAGAGCAAAAATTGGCAAAAATAGAGTGAAACTTGGGGGGCGGAGGCGGAGGTCAACTTTTATAGCACCTCCTGCAGAACCTCCTGAGATCTTGCTCGGTGCGTCAGCACGTATGCATTACACCAACATACTTTGAACACGGTGATTCTCTCAACGAGTATACGGTTGCACTGAATCACTTGGCAACTTACAATACATTGGTCAAACTGATCGTATGAATTATTGTTGTAACTTCAAGCTAACCCCTAAAGAAATGTCAACCTTTTCGAGCTGCAATCGGAGTAGCCACGATAAGACATTTCGTTTCCGAGATCCTTATTGCTAAAATAGTGACATAATTGTAGAATAACATATGCTGCGCAACATATATGGAAAAGCATCTTTTAGGTTCGCAGCGTTTCTTACTCCATATTTTCTGGGAACTGTATTGAAGGTCTAAAGGAATAGAGTAGCCCTATTCAACTAGGCAAAAATCATAAAGATTAACTGTGTAGTTAAAGAAGTCATGTTGGGAGTAGAAGATGCCAGAGCGTACGCAAGAACTCTCTGTAAAACCGCAAACATGTGGCATTGGCAGTGATAATTTTCGGTTTTATATTGCAGATAAGCCAAATTATACCACACCTGGAGTAAAATAATTTCACAAATTCATTGAAACAACGAACGCTTCTTTAAAAAAATTTAACGTTTCTCAAAATTTATTGAAGTGTAATAATTCATCGTGGAAACGCTTCTCGGAGCGATATCAAGCTACCTGAGATAACATGCATTGCAAAACGTTGAATCCTATTGCTCTTCTTACAACCAGGTTAGAAGACAGAGCGACACAACTGGGTGCGATTTGAGCTAAGATGTTTTCAACTTTTGCTCCCGAAAAAGTGCACACAATCTGCGGAGATGTCTACAACAAAAATAATTCTTTGCATATGTACATTTATAAAACACTCTGTGCGACATGTTATTGTTTGATGTAATCAATAAATCAAGTTCGATGTAATGCTTTGCAATGTAATCCTGAGTGGTGTATGTGTAATACAGGCCATACCGTTGCTGACATCATAACTAAAACTTAGCTTAAGTTCTTACAGAAACCTTAGAGCAAGCCTACAGCCAAAGTCAGGAAACTCTTCCTAGATTGTTGCGCAAAACTTTTTCAATTTCAAGCGATATTTATCTTAAAGTCCCTCAGAGTTACTTGGGGTGAATTGTGTACAGGTTTAATGAATTTGTATGCACGCTTTAGCAATATCTTAATTTCAAACATAGTTTAGTGCAAAGAAATAAACATGGTACTATACAAGTAATTATTATGATTTAAACAGTGTCGATAATAGAAAATCGATTGAAATTATATATAGAATACCATTGAATGACGAAATTTGTGCTATTTGTTCAGATGTCAAGGTGCTGTGAATCTGCTTACGCCTTGGATTCACTATATGCGTATCGGACTAGTTACCGGTGGATTTTATGGATCAAACGAAGGTTGTAAGCCCTATACGTACTCTCCGACGTGCGGAAGTCCATGTATTACATCACAATATATGTACCATGCCAATCAAAAGCAAATATGTCAACGAAGTTGTGTTCGAAGTTATCCAAATACGTACGAAGCTGATCTGAATAAAGGTTTGTGTACCTTTTTAGCGAAAACATTTAAGATCCAACGTCCAATTTACGGTTTTCTTCGGTATACAGTATAAAGACTTTAAATTATGGCTATTTTCACAGCTATTTTTCCTTAAACATAAGTTATAGTGACATCTGTAGACCATTACATTCTAGGTCCAATAATTTCTAAACGTGAAACTAAGTGTATTATGTTTGGGGCTAGTATATAGGAATTTTAGATGATGTTAAGCAGTAGAGGTGACAATAAACTGAATTTTTAACGGGCTGAACGTGGCTCGTAGTTTATGGCTCTCAGCTCGGGTAGAGTTGTTATAAAAAGTTGTTGTCATAAAAATCGTATAATTGTTTATGTGCGCGGAGTTCTGATATTCACGACACTTCAATGAGTGGTTGTCACGTAGTCTGTTCGGCATCTATTAAGAGCGACTTTCTGTTTGTTGATTTAAAAGACATCCATTGGTCCAGAATTTAGATTTTATATCGACAGACTATATGCATATCGGGATGTAGGATAGGATGCATATGGTGAACACAAATTGTTGGTGTTACCCTATGTGCCACCAGTGAAAGATGATAAAAAGAGAAGCAATAATTTATGTTTAAGCTGTGTCGCAACTATTGAAGTCTCCCTGTGTCATTGCGGTAAAGATTCTTTCTAAGACCATGATCCATGTTAACCTATATAAAACCAAAGTGATATTACTGATTGCTTCAGAGAAGCATCTAGTATTATGTATACGGAGTGAGATCTCGAATACAATGTCTATAATTTCAAAACTTGTTTCTAAGCTATTTATACAAGGTAAATTTAGCACCAAGGTCAGTTTCGCAAAAATAAATCTGTAAATTTAGGTCCCGTTGTATGCGGGGCAACTAATCTTCAAGATCAATCAGACAAAAACCATAAAAAGCCAAATGAATAACATACATTCATTACTTTCCAAAATTGAGTTATGTTTATTTCACGCTTTTTGTCACAGCCGTCAGCCTGTGACTATGTTTTCGGGTTTTGTTTTAGTCTGCATTGTACCTTGGGTCTTACAGACAATGCTGTGTTAAACGCCACTAGAGCAACGTTAACATAGGCGAAGGTATCATGGCATAACTTTTAGTATCGGACGTTGTCGCCTAGTCGCGTTTCATAAAGAGTGACAGAACTGCGATGCGAGACTAGTGGTAAATCCCATAGGGCCATTCGACGCTGTGAATTTTTGAATATAAATTTTAAGAGAATAATACATATTGCTTATCAAATACATACAGTTACAATACATAAGCAAAGCAAAATAACATTGCTAAGTAAAATGCAGCGCATACTGATTTACAGCAAGAAACAGCAGAATTTTATAATAATGCAATACCCGTTTTAAACGGAACAAGTTATACGTTCAATAGCAGCATAATGATTTATTCGTATGGAATATCAAGAAAAGGTCATGAAATAATGTGGTGAACCATGACGTAATGTTAATTTTTAATAAAGCGATTAAATATTTTCTTCTCAATTGCGGTAAACTATGCGTAGTTACAGCTGCTGAGACAAATTTCTCTTGAAGATAAATATTAAAGTAAAATGCTCGTTTGGTTTCAGCCCAATTGTCTAAAAGTAAAAAAGGCAGTAGGATAGAGTGGAAATTTCTAAGCATTGTATTTTTGATTCGTTCCAAAGCGATTTGGCTATAAACACACTCTACTTAGTTTGCTTTTGCTGTTGTCTGGAATAGACAAAGTCGCAAAATGCCGTTGGTCTATCTCACTTTCACAAAAAATCTTGGATGTTACAATTCAAACTGAGAATGTCTTGTTTTATTACGTGTATAAGTTCACCCATCTTTTGAAATAACGAAGGATTAGTTTCCTAGTGAAGGACAGGTTTAAATATTCTGGCAAAACATTTAGTACAAATTTATAAACCTTATATCATGTATATACCCTTTATGAAGAAGCGGCATCTTTCTATTTGTTTTTAATTTTATTACTGAAGAATACTCTCGTTTAAGTTAATAGACAAGAATTACAATGTGTAGCTATCGGCAGGGCCTTTTACTTTCCGCGAACTTTATGTAAACTTACTTGAAGACATAAAATTAAAGCACATTCAGTGGATTTAGGGCTTTGAAAGACAGAAAAAATCAGTGCTTAAAGAGTATTTTTTGTTTTTGTCATCAAGCATTAGCTTGACATTAGGACGAAATGAAATTACTTATTCAAAACTTTGGCAACTATGATCACAGAAATTGCGTGTTTGGTCATTATTATTACCATAGTGTTCTGATTTTTAAGAGTATATTGGTTTTCCATTGGTTATCAAACATTTTTGCGTTTTATTAAAAAGAAATTAGACGTTTCTCTGTGTATTGCAGTTTTAGTTGCGCTGAGAAAAAAAACTTTTGTGAATGTGAAATATAAAGCATCAGATCCAGACGGAGCCAGTAGATGAACTCTTTTATGTTTGTAAAGTCCCACGTATGATGCTGCTTTAGGGCCAACTATATTCACATGCTCTAGCTTGCAACTTAACCATCACATGTTAAAATATCACAGTACACAAGGACATTAGCTGGTCTTTGTTTTGGTAACGGCTGTATTTATAAACTAATACATGATAACGCAGTTCGCTCGGAGGAACTTCGAATTTGTTGGAATATAAAGCGTGACAATTTTAGAGAACACAGGGTTATGAGATGATGCTCCAGGAACGAAAAATTCTAAGTTCTATTTTACTGTAACCAAACTTTGCAATTACAAAATAAAGTCCTAGAAGGAACCTAACAGCGCAGCGCTCATAATTTTGCTATGACTGCAACAAAAATCAAAATTGCGAAGACCATCATGGAAGAGTTGATAAGTTGATAACAAATTTTGAAAATAAGTATCCGGCTTTTATGAAAGACAAATTACTTTTACCCTGAATTCTGGGCCAAAAGTATGCGAAATTGGTGAACAACGCTGCATCTCCAATTTATTACATATACATTGCATTGGCTTCCCCAGTTTACATAATTTGCATTTATCCAGTTTTTTAATGCGCTACGCCATTTTGTTTGTGTTCTGGGTTTATATTCTTTCTACAGCTATTTGTTGCAACAGTGCTAAACATGATGTATAGAATAACGTTTGGAAATATGTTGTTGTTCTCGTTAGTGGCATGAAAGTCGGTTATTTTTTTGTGCGGACGCAATCAATAACTTATTTGCATTTTCTTGTCATATTTTTCCAGATTAGGGAAACTTTAGAGATCAGGCAACATAAATGGCAACTATCAGTGAAGCGTTAATTCGCTGATTAGAATAATAAATTAGCAACCGCATTATGGTCCATGGTATAATGGTTCGCACATATGCTGCGCATGCGGAACGCCCGTTGCTCGACTCGCGGTATATTGATACTTTAGCTTGAAAATTATTTAACCAAAACGATAAATACTGTTTATATTTGGTGAACCCGACGTGATCCTCACGCAGATCTGTCTATGCGAAGATTAATGAGCCCAGAAATAGTGCCTTCTCCAAATCTGGCTGTGAGGGTTGTGACGATATCACGCAGTGCAAATAGTAACTACCAGTAAAGCATCGATCCGTTGATTAGAAAGACAAATTATCAACTGCTTCAAGTGGGTCCATGGTGTTATGGTTAGCACATCTGCTAAGCATGCGGAGTCCCGGTATTCGAATCTTGAAGAAGATTTAACAAAAGCAATAAATACTGATTATAGAAACAAAAGCACAACGTGTGCTGCACTTGACCCCTCTAGACTGGCAGTTTTCTTCTATTCGGTCAAGCTTTCTTCTATCACACAAACTTTCATAACAATATATATCACGATATCGGAAACGCAAAATTAGTTTTAAGTTTAAGGTAGACGAAATAAAACTTGTATAAATAGGGATATGAAAGTTGTAATCCTCTCTCATTTCTCCGAAAATCGTAAAATGACGCCAAAAACAGTTGTGTTGTGCCGAAACAACATAAATGTCCCTATGTAACGTAGTGTGCCATAAGTGCCATACTCTTGTTCTATGTTTTATGAAGAACTTTTGATATTTTTTCAATTGTAGATTGTTTCACAGTTATTGTATTTTAAGGAACCACCATTTACCACTTCGGCTATTCGAAAACAATGGGATTGCTACATCGTGTCAATTTGCTCGTGTCACAAGATCCGTCAATCATGCTCGGTATCGATAGCGGATACAAAATTGTACTATCACGACTAATGGAAGTCAACAGCCAGCTGCCACATATTGATCTTGATCATGATTTAGTTGTCAAAAAAATTCAATACGAAATCTGGACGCGCGGACCGGTGACAACATGCTTTAATTTGACCGAAGATTTTCAACATTATAGATCTGGTAAGCAACACCAACACCAACTCTGAATAATGAATAGTATTATTCTCCTCCAACATAGCACTATTTTACCTTAAAGTATTGTTCGACGTAGGCTTAGGCATAGCCTTATACTTAGTTTTTAAGTTATTATTAGGAACGGTTGGGGTGAAGTTATGGCACGTTGGAGACTACTTCTATTTTTGCCAGGCTTTGATAGCGTGTGCGTTTTCAGTCTTTACGTCTCAAGTGTGGTCATAAAAGTAGAGTTTTTAGAGTAGTTAAAGCTCTTGTTCTTCCATATTAGTCATAGAAATGGTAAACCTTACTGGAATTAATATGTCATGAGATAAGATTTTTTAATTAATGAAAGAGAATTGGCATCTAATCGAATGGAATTACCATCTTCGGATGGCAATCAGAAATCAGACTAAATATTTACATCGCTGCTACTCACTCTATCTGAGTTGTGATGAATCGGAGATTTGAGTCCAAGTACTTTCTAAAACAAACAGGTGAGCACATCTTTTGTGGTGTCAAGATTAACTTTTTTCAACAAAACAGCACTTAGACGGTGATGAAAAATCATTCTGAAAATTTAAATGTTGGACTTAAACTAGTTTCAATACAGTTCCAAGTTTAGGAATTATAAGATGAGTTCATAATATGGACAAGGATATAAACGTGTTGACAATTATGACAAGGGGTAGCCTAACAATTAGTGTCTAACGAAAGTTTGCTTTAGGGGTCTTGGCGAGCATGACCAGCAGTCATTGGTACCTGACATTTGGCGTCCTGCAATTTTAGCCCGAATAATGTCTGTCTAAAGCGAGAGAACCAGCATAAGCTTTAAAAAAATTTCTGTAGCCAACACGAGGTTGGTAAGTGTGAAAACTAAGAATCCAGTTCGTCTCTAACTGTATAAAATGAAACCAGCGACTGGTATCTATTTCTAGTCCAGCAGGTCTCCTATGCGGCGGGTATATTAAACAGAGCAGCACGCCAAACAACAGTAAAAGGACTCCAGTAAAGAGCAAGCTAAACTCGTCGTTAAATAAGCTGTCAAAATGAAGTAAACAATGAAAATCGCAAAATACTCCAAAATATCTATTCAAACGCAAGGATGTGTCTCTAATGTATTGACATGTGGTTTAAAAAACTCATGAGAATTCAAATATAATTCTCATGAAAATTTATGTGCGAATAGATGGAACCACAAATCTACTTTCATGACCACAATGAAGTCATGTATGACCTGTATATAAACAACACTAGCCGTCATGTTAGTGTGTGGAGCTCAGACGGTTTCATTTTACTGTACAGGTTAAACGGCGCTTTACACATCTTGGTTTCCGACTCACTAAACGTCAAGAGCTGGAATACTTGAGACCGGTGTGATATGTAGCTATAATTCTTGGCATTCGAAAAGTGCGCTTGCATTTTGAAAACTTTTGGCTCAAAATTTGATGAAATTTTGCTCAATATTTGTCACAGAAGTATATTGCAAAAATGTGGCAGATCCCGATCAAATTTTTTTGCTAAATTTTGATTCAAAAGTTTGCAATCTATGTTCATTAGCTAATATAATAGCGCTTCAATAGTTTTAACGGTGTTAACACGCGTTCGTTTCAGTAAAAATGCAAAAAAAATATCTTCAAATATTGAACAAAATAAAAATTACATTTCGGGTAACGTTACTCTATTGCAGATCGCCGCGAGAGATCGAACCCGGAACATTTGATTGCCAGTAACACTTCCTTTGGAGATATTGGTCAGATCCTTAAACTGCTCGCAAAGCGAAGCGAAGAATAATAACGCGCTTACAATCGCATAGCACATGAACCATGTACTTAACTTAGCATAACTCTTCGAAGCCAGCATAAATATTGTCGAACAACTCCAGGCGTTAAGGTGTTAATATCACACTTTTCTATGGCATGCAGTCCTGTCGACAAGATTTTGACTTTTTATTCCCATAACTACAGTCGCTTGCTAATTTTAATTTTCCCACGTTCCAAATATTAATGATTTTAGCTTTTAAACCATACTCAAACATTCATTAAAATATAGTTGCTCAAAATTAAAATGAATTTTGTTTAAAATGTTAAGCCATTTCAAAATAATTTCTTTAAATTTGATACTATATAAAATAAAGGACACCAGTGGCTTAACAGAATTGTCTGAACTCAATAACCGCATTCGTATAAAAGCAAATGCCACTAAATATGTTTGATAAATAATTGATATGATCACAATGTTATATTACTTAATAAATTTTTTGTGATGTCCGGTTTAGCTTTTAATATCAACGTTTCAGATCGACATTTATTATTGAAGATTGAGGCGTTCTCTTCGGTGAACAGCATGATTAGTCGCCTTAAATTTATATTTTTGTTTTTGTCTTCAGGGGTCTATAAATATACCACCGGCAAATCGATGTATGGTCATTGTGTTAAAATAATTGGCTGGGGTCAAACTGAAAGTGGTGTCCCGTATTGGACTGTTGCAAATTCGTGGGGGCGATCGTGGGGCGAACATGGCTATTTTCGATTTATTCGTGGCTCAAACGAACATGATTTCGAAGATCTTATCGTTGCTGGGCAACCGGATTTAAATGAGCAGGATATTTAATTTCAAGTGATGTCGCCAGCTATAAAGTGAATAGATGCTAAGAATCACTATCTTCAAGAGACGATGATGATCTGCTCTGCGGAAGCTTGAGACGCTCTTCAGTGGAAGCGTATGTCATCGGCTCTTGTTATCATTAATGATTCTGGGATTATCAGAGACTTACTTGTTGTGAGGTTGAACCGAAACTGGGTAGCAATGAATGTTTGGACATGAGGCATAGTACTAGAGCGAGATGTGGTAAAGAGTGAAATCAGGTTGAATTAGAGTTTAAGTTTGTGATATAATACAGGATTTGACAATTGTTTGCTATTATTATCTCAATGTGCGGCAGAGCAAGAGTATAATTATCAGCATTATCCTTGGCAACAGTGCGGGCAGTACTACGTTACACACAAGTCTCATTGAGACTGTCTCAAGATACAAAATCTACAGAATTATAATTATATTGTTTTCTAATCGTGTCACAAAGATGATTACTGACCTGCAGTTTGCTACGGCAAAATTTATCACTTTATGAAAGCTCTTACAAAAAAATACTGGAAATAAGAAAGTAGGATAATATAAAAACATAATATCGTGTGTATAAACAAGCAACCCTCAAATAACACACAATTGGTGAAGAATTCTGTTTCCCCTCTCTATCCTGTATAAATCTTGTCCAGGTTTTACAAATTTTTTATAGAAACTAGTTGCGGACAAGGCTTTGTATTTTCACTGCTCCAATAATTTTATAACTAAATTATCACAAAACCGTCGCTAATTAAAGAGTTTATGATTTGCGCTGTTTGCCTCCATCCAACCCCATTCCCCATAAAATTTAAGGGTACATGTTAGCCCCATTGAAGCGTACAAAGCTTTTGTTATGTTGTTTTGTTAGAACAGCCATTTTCAAGTTATGAGCGTAAGTTTAAAAGGTATAAAATGAAAACAATTTTCAAAATTCAGACTATGTAAGTTCATTGGTTTTACGGGTGGACGATATATGGTTATTTAATGCGGTAATTACGTTGGATTCATTGCTTTGAACTCACATTAAGTATATATGATTGGCAATTTTGCACAAGTAAATGCTACATTGTGAAAACATTTTTTAATTTGGATGTAGGCAAAAGGCTAGTATGGGTCTACAGGTTTACAGGATTGTTGAACACGATGAAATTAATTGTATTTGCGTGCTTTTTATTAAATATGCCAAACGCTAGATGCCTAGGACGTAAAAAATATGACACTTCAAAGTGAGATTTTTCCTATTATTTTGGATTTATGAAGGCAAAAACTGGCTTTTTGGTAATTGGTCAAACGAAATAAAATCCTGCGGGTTTGATACGTGCTGGAAATGGTGGTATCGTTGCCCCTATTGTATTGTTAGAATATTAGTCTCGTTATGGTTGAAACGCTATTCTGTACTCGGAAACCTCAATTTTAAAAGTAAGAATAATCCCTGAGTACTGACTTCCTCATTGCCCCATGCTCATCATTGGGCGAGTAACTAATATTTTATATCAAGCACAGAATTAAGTGCTAGTTTCAACTGCACATGACATGTTGTTAGTAACTGTCCGCTCCATATCTTGATAAGTTTATTTTTCCTTAAATTGGTAAAGATAATAATAGCAAACGGCGTAGGAAAATCTCTGAGCAAGTTTAGGGACTCTTGTTTAGTACTTTTAAAGAACCTTGCGAGGCTTGGGAATAAATAAATCTACAAATATAAACATGCACCAAATAGTAGCCTCAGTACTAAATACGACGCGTTGCAATGAGTGTTGGTGCCAGTTGGCAACAATGAGCAGTAAAATTGTTGCCAAATGGCATCATGTTGAAGACACCTTTGGTACAAGAAATTTATTCTACTTCTGATTTAATTTTTATATACAGTACAACAGTAAAAAAGTGTTAAAGTAATAATAATAAATACTATGTAACATGGATAATAATTAAGCGATCAAATTATACTTAGTTATTTTAGTCGAACTTAGTACTGTCAAAGATGTACAGGGGGAGGAGGAATGCAACTAACAATCCAAAAGCTGGAATGGAATCTTACCTACGCCCATATAATGGTCTTAATTATTGTTTGAAATGAGGGCGGCATAAGGCCGAAAACCACAGAGTAAATAAAGTCGGGATTGCGTTAGAGTGCAGAAAAGTGTCACACTATTTCTTTGTGCACCATCGGTATTAGGGGCTTAAATATCAGAGTATAGAAAACAAACCATATGAAATTGCTTATGTCTTATATTGGAACACGATTTTAAACAATGTGTTACATTGCTGCAATATAAATGAGAAAGCTCGACTTATATCCATCTAGATTAATTTACCTAATTAATTCCTGTTAAAGCCTAGTCAAGTGTACTGTGAGATTTAATTTAGATTAAATTAATTAATTAAATAATTTTGATGCTCAAAAAAGACGTGATATATGTGTATATGCACATAGGGGGAGGGGTTACACCCGGAGGTATTGGACGCCTTCTGAGGTAGGTCTACCTCAACACGGCATCCAAAGACCCTACCCCAGGACTCTCCCGGTGTCGAAGCAACCGCTAGCCCCCTCCATCGAAGACTGAAGGTCGTCCCCCTCCGACCTGAAATTTTAAGCATGTATGATATATGCTTCTCGAATGGAGTTTATTACTGTTTTGTATTCGTGGTACTCAGTGGGTCAGTAAAAGTTTCGCTAAGGGTAAGGTCCGAGGAACCTGATCGTAACGTTTGGTGTCAAGCTTTGATAATGTTCAGAATGATCAGACGCAGTATCCGAAATTTGGCTAATTTTTAAGTTTTTCACAGTAGAACAAAGGCATTTTTAGCAACAATATGATTATAATCAAACTGTACATCAAACCAAGTGAGGCGGCCCAATCACTTGTTGCTGCCGATACCTTGTTGCTGAGCCGCATAACAACAACCACAATTCAGTTTTCAATTTAGTTTAGCTAAAAAGTCTTTATAAACACTACTGAAGCTGGTTAGAAAAGCAACCTAATAACAAACAATTAGCCATCCCTTGACTCCGAGCAGCTGTTGGATATGATTTTTGTCCAAGTTTTCTTGAATATAGAACGAGTCAGTAGCAACAGAAATAATCTTTCATAATAACCGGAAGCTCGAAATTATGCATGAGTCTAGTTTAGGTGCGTACACTTGGATTGTTCTTTTGTCATGTCAGTTCGGGATCGCAAAGGCGATGAGTGCATGCGAACAAAGATTTTCCCCTTATGTATTCGACCAAAGATTTGTAATTTCACTACATGGAGTCGCTTCTCGCGGGAAAACTTTATTGGTAATAGTGTTTTTGTGTATACTACAACGCACATAAACCGCAGACAAGGCAGTTCGATTCAGTATGTAATTTGGTGGACGCGGGCAACCGTGCGAAGGACAGAAATGTGCGCAGCAACATTTCATGGCAACATAGTTAGTTCTCAGCCAACTTTTTTAAGGTTTGCGATATCTGGGTAATTCGTTTCAGGTGTTACCATGATGCTGTAGACTTTTACCATTTTTATGCTGTTTTAAATATAACCTAACTTTTTCTAGAACTATCATATCATAGATATCAAAGGCAGTGTTCAAATTGCTTTCGAGCTGATCCAATCTGATTTGTGCTCATAATTGCATACAATCCTAAATAATGCGATAAAATTCTGCGCTTTGTGTGTATACGCGTATTATCTGTACCTATCACAGCGGAATGAATGTAATGTGAATACTCTATACACAACACTTATGCGAGTCAGGTCAGGTCAGACCGGATGTGATTGGATCAAATTGGATGCTCTGTGAACAGAAGACTAAGCCGGCAGCCCAGCGACATTAGTACTTGCTGTCATGCAATGGCTTCGCTATTTAGCCGCATAAAATACCTGTCAAATTTTCCTCCTGGCGAAAAAAAACGAAAAAACCTTTGAAACAATTTCAATATGAAAAAGAGAAAAGCGAAAAAAGCAGTAAAAGAAAAAATGAATAGAAAAAGCTAAATAAACGTCAAAGCTTTAAACATTTTAGCTTTTAAAATAACTAAAAGTCGAATAAGTTCTCATTTTCTGACAATAATTGAGGTTTATTATGGTTTAATAAATTAGTGATAGCATAATAAAACATCCCTCAAACCGACTCAATAGATATACTGAATACTAAAAAATATAATCAATTTTTATTAAAAAACAGAAATTTACTATGATTTTTTGGATCAATTGGGCCACCTAAAGTCACATTGACCATGTGTCAGCTTGAGAATGATTGCAACTATTTGGTTGAATTTTTTTTCAAAAAACTTGCGTGTTTCTTTTTTTTGAATACATATTTTCGGATCACTAATATATTCTGTTAAACTTGGGTCTTTTACACCGTCCACTGTATACGCAGCCGTTTCAACACAATACACCCAATTATATATTACTGTAATTATGAGAAAATTTCTGTGTCTGTCGAAAAAACAAAAAATTGATAAAATAAACATAAATTATGCGGCGTTCACGTTGTAATATCTCCAACGTTTGGAACCTATGTACATCACACAGTGTGAGGCACACTGTCCACAACAAGGTGTCTTAGACACTTCAGTTTTTTTATAAATTTTTTATAAACCTAGGAGAATGAACAGTGTCAAGCACACCGTGTCTTCTTGCCGTGTTATTGACAGTGTACGGCATTATTTCATCAACGTGTACAACAGTGTAAAGAAAAAATGTAGTAGCTAGGGGTATGTCGTACACTCTCGGAAATTGATTTACAGTATGGGTGTCACCCTGACTGTCTATACTTTATGGTCGCGACTACATAGGGACAAAAGTTCCAAACAGCGGGAACATTACAACATGAACGGCGCATTATATTATCAAATCAACATTTGGTTGTAAAGGGAATAATAGCGCAGACTGTGCGATTTTCCTTGTGGTGATGTTCATTTTATTTTTTCCGCCAACGGGCAGTTCCACACCGACTCCAAGCATCTGGACCCAGACGTTGCCACAACAGCTAAGTCCTGGTCGACCTTCGTCACAAGCAACCGGAGTGGAAAATTATGCGATGCCTGTACTTGTATAATCATACATTCTTAGGCAGGGATTCACTGGGCTAAACCCCTGATGTCTCGGACTCACCCCCGCAGGCCCTGGTCTGTTATCCTGAGGGTACCACCCTACCCCTGATCTTAAGGCTCCTCAACCGCCCACCTCCACCACTGCGCCGGAAGGCACCCGAAATATTTTTGCAAAAATAAAAAAATTTTTTACAAAAATTGTGGTGAAATTGGCTCAAATTAGTGTGCAACGGTCTTTCATGCAAATGCAGGAGGCCTTTTACTTTTTATCCCCTGACGATCTCACGCCCTGAGGGCCTCAACCACTGGCTCCTTCCTGAGACGACCTGCCCCCTACAGTCTCTGAAACCTCGGAGTGGCAGCACGTATCTTTTACAATATATGTGATAATTGTAGCATAGGCAGCAGTGCGTTCAAAGATTTGTACGCACGGTTGTGACTAGTTCAGACTAGGCAGCAGTGCGTTCAAAGATTTGTACGCACGGTTGTGACTAGTTCAGACGAGTGCGATAGCACGAGGTTGAACTGGGTTGTGCAACAATTTGGCATTTTTCGTTTAAAATGTTCTGTCGAATAGGTTAGCAAAAAGAACATCACGGTTACGCGTTAATGCCCAGCTAACGAATTTCGTGCTGTTCTTGTTCTGTGAATATTTCTTACAATATACATATAAATCTTATTGATTACAGTTTTTGAAAGGCTGAACTACCTGCAACAAAATTTAATTTTATTTGACTGATATTATGGTTATAGTCTTTGATAGCAAATCTAACACTGTAACAAGTGGCTTTCGCGTTGGACGTCAAACTAAAAAATGCGGCTTACTGACGGCCCTGCAGACATGGATTTCAATCTGACCGGTCCGCCCGTTTTTTGGTCGAACAAGGAAGCTGGATGAGAATATACATTTTAGCGGGCCGTGTTCTAAATGTTTTACCCGCGACTAAAAATTTTCTCCCGTCTCAAGTCTAGGCTATGATGTGCAATGCTAATATTTTTCAAAAAATAGAAATACGTTTTATTGAGCATGCCTTTTAATTGTAGTTACGAGTTTATGTATGTGTAGACAATATAATTTACTCTGAACCGCCAATTACTCACATAATTGTTTTGTCTTCGCCATACAATTTACCTTGAATTTGATTTGAGCTAAAATGTTTATCTAATTTGCATAGTTTTACTAGCCAGCTAACATGTCTGTACGAAAGTTCGCAAACTGAAGTAACACTATCTTTACATCAAATCATTTCGACTATATCTCCGACAGAAAGTATTGCTCATTTTATTGTATATAGAAAAATACTTTCCTGTCGTTTAGTGTGTTTGGCTTTTGGGTTTTCATCGATTTCAAATTTCAAGGCAACAAATCATGATCTCATTCAGAGGTAAGTTTTGTTATCGTTTAGTGTGTTTGGCTTTTGGGTTTTCATCGATTTTAAATTTCAAGTCAACAAATCATGATCTCATTCAGAGGTAAGTTTTGTTAGCGAGATTAATAATATCAACGATGATCAGAAGGAAATCTAAATATTGGCTCTGCTCCTGAAGATGTATTAACGATTTCCTACGGAGTGTGCTTTGTTAGCATACACGGTTTCAAGCGCAAATCATATGTCTTGCGATCTTTTGTTTGCCGACAGAAACACCAGGTAACTGTTGAGCCTAGGCAACAGTCACTGAAAGCCGTCAGACGGCCATTATCAATTTTCTTCCAACAGCAGTTATGGGCTGTCACTCGGCCGGCCGCATGCTACATTTACTGCTGTATAGCAAGAAATTATGCTACAGTACTTTATTTTTGATGTATATATAATTCCTATAGCCAACATGCAGTGATTTTGTACCGTCTAGTATCAAATTGTTATTTTTGCATCAAACGGTTCTTTTCCAAAATCCCCCCAGCCCGCATTTTCTCAAAAATGGTCAGATTTTGGAAATTTGGTATTTTTGTGATCCCCGAGACCTCCCCTGATCATTTCGATCAAAAAATTGAATTTTTAAATTTTTTTTAGATTTTCCCCCTTGGGAAGCCAAAAGATTTTTTCTTAAAAATGGGATTTTTACCGACTATTCGAAGCCCTGTTTATCGATCGTCACTGTGGAAGCTCTGACGCAATAAACAGCTTACACATGGTATATCATATGCTTGTAAAGATTGGAGTGATCTAGAAGCCTTTAAATTTGTACGATTTTATGTCTCACAATGACGAATAGCATTTCAAAAACAATTCATTTGCTTTTCTATGAATCTATATGTATGTCAAGAATAAAAATTATACTTATCTTGGTTTTTCTAGTTAGGCTGGTATTTACTGACTAACTTTTAGAAGCAGAAGTGAAATGGGCACTGTTCCGTTCATTCGCGATATGCTAAACCCTAAGTTTAGTCTATGAGCCATATATTAAGATGAAGCATAAGTCGAGAACTCCCGTTCCTGGACCCACTAAATTGTTTTTTAACTATATAAGGTGCAACCATTAGAGGTAGATTGGGCAAATTTTCTTTTATGAGAATTGTATTTCCTTGCGAGCTATATGGTGCCGTTGGACGGTTGTGTTAAAATGACAGTTGTTTTGTATGGTTATGATGCTGGTTACTGTCAAGGACAACTTTCATAATCGTCATTAATTGCAGGATTTTCTGAATTTTTGTTTCACAGATAACTACACACTTAAAAGTTTTATTGGATTGGAAGATTATCAGAATTTACTACTGAATATCAGGTGAGAAATGTTGACATGAATGAGATAGTGAATGGAAGACTTAATGGGAAGAGCGACTTTGAGATTAAAATCATTGCTTGCATCAAAAATTTTATTCTTGCATTTCAGCTATCCTCGCAACATTTACCTCAATCTTCATTTTTCGACATTGCGAATGCCAAAAGCGTCCAGGTGAGGCAGTGCCTGCAGTCCATACTTCGATGCAAATCGATAGTGCTTTAGATGCGAATAATCATGGAAAACCATTTGTACTAACAACTCGGTCACCAAAGTCAGTAATGCCGACGTATGCAACGGACCCCAAAGTCCTAGAGGAAGCATTACGACGTGCAATCTGTCCGATCAAATGCCATCAACAATTCGTTGTCACTTGGAAATCTATTGTCGGCAACGAAACCGAATTTGATCCGTTGCAACATCGCGGTTCCGATTCGGTGAATGCGTTGTCTCGAACATTTGAGCTGTCAAATCAGTCGGTGACGGTGTTGGACGCCTTATGTCAGTACGTTGGTTTGTGATAGGCTGTGTAAAATTACAATCCTGAAGTGGGCTATAATGTGCTTTTTACATTGATCTATAAAAAAGAAATGAGTGAATTTCCGGTATGATTAAACCATACTATAGAAATGAGTGAATTGCCAGTATGATTAAACCATACTATAGAAATGAGTGAATTTCCAGTATGGTTAAACCATACTAG
The DNA here is from genome assembly GCA_030248225.1 of Trileptium ribeirensis. Classification (NCBI taxonomy): domain Eukaryota; kingdom Metazoa; phylum Nematoda; class Enoplea; order Enoplida; family Thoracostomopsidae; genus Trileptium; species Trileptium ribeirensis. The sequence goes on along the minus strand of JASANE010020188.1, from coordinate 58,583 downwards.
AGGCGATTATAGCAAGCGTTAAATGCATAATCACATCCTTTATACGGCATAGAAGCGCAGTTTTCTATCCAGTTTGTAAAAGGAATTCATTTACAACCTTGGCTTTGGATAAAGAACAGCTTCTGAAAAGAAAAATCAAGAGACGATGACAGTCTTTTCTAAACTACATTATTCGTGAGACGCGCACACGATAATATGTAATGTTTTCACTTCTAACGAGTTGGTGATTCGTCACAAGCTCCGGAATTTGCCAAGTAACTATGTGTTTATTTGCTACTCCGTACACCATAGTTATCGTGCCGCGAGGCCGCACGGAGGGATTCTGCACTGGCTAAATATTATATTAGACTACACTAATGTTTTCACTATATTAAGCAGTGCCAGAAGCTATAAAATATATGCCCATTCTAGCGATTTAAAGACTAAAAATATTTCACTAGTTAAGGTTGCCAAAATTGAAATTTTTTGTTTTGAAAAACGACCCAAACGACGCACATAGATATTGCAAAATAAAACAAAATGTATATTATACAAATTAATGCATCTTAACGATTAGTCGTAGCTCTGCATCTTATTAGCTCTGCTAGTCTTACCTCTACAAAGAAAGCTCACTTTTTTGAATTTGTGCTTGACGTAGACAGAAATAATATTGAAACAGTTGGAATCTTAGGTAGTTAACGCTAGCTTCACTTCATTTATTAATTTTTAGAGCCAGGCTGGATGACGAAAAATGTTTGCTGAAATGTGGATCTGCAGAAGCTGAATTATTCCTTCATCGATTGAGGAGCTTCAAGTACCTTTGCGAACTGCGGCTTGAAGGTATGTCTCCACAAACATAGCATAGATATTTTTGGAACTTTTAAAATTTATCGGCAATTAGGTGACGCTCGAGATGATGTTTTCGCCACCTGTAATGTAATATTTAAATTCGAAAATTTTTCGAAATATATACTAGGAAAATTTGAGGAGAATTCGATCATAAAGACGGCGAAATTTATATAGGTTTTACTTAGTGCTATAGGAGAGTGCTATAAGCCACATATAGGCCCTAAGAATAGATTCCAAGTTACCAGTTATTATTACCAGACTACCGAGTGAGCTGAAACACAACATAATCGCATAAGAAAGCATGCATGAACAAATTTTGCAATCTGCAAAAATTTTATGAACTTTCGTATTATCGAGAGTTCATGATGACGGAAGAGTATGGCACTTGATTCTGGCAGCGTAACCCATTAAGATGGGCGTTAATATGGGATCAGAAGTACGAACGATGTATGTAGTACGAACGTCTTATGCGGCGTTCACGTTATAATGTCCCCGCTGTTTGGAACTTTTGACCCCCTGTAGTCCCGACCCTACCGTATAGACAGTCAGGGTGACACCCATACTGTAAATCAAATGCCGAGGGTGTACGACACACCCTTAGCTACTAAATTTTTTCTAGACAGTGTCGTACACACCCTTAGCTACCAATTTGGCGCGAATTAACTATAACGGACACCGTCTGTGGCAAATGCGGTTTATTAGTCAACTGTCCTGTGGAGTTTTTCCTAAATTCTCGATATTTGTATCTAGCCCATATGAATATTGCTCAAATAATTCCGAACAGTGTCAATAAAACTGCCAGAAGACACGGTGTGCTTGACACTGTCGGCAAGTGGTAATACGCGTATCTAGCTACCGTTGAAAAAATTTATTAAAAACATGGTGGTGTCTAAGACACCCTGTTGTCAACAGTGTGTCTGACACTGTGTGGGGTACATAGGTTCCAAACGTTGGGGACATTATAACGTGAACGCCGCATTAATTCATTTGTTAAATGTTTTAAATCATTTTTTTCAGATTACAAGCAAAGTGTCCCGTGTTTAGCCGAGTACGATCGAACATTTCGGCGTGAATGCTGGAATATAACTCGTGACATGAGACACATGCAAGATTATATGCTCAACGTTCAATCACTTCCACCCGAAACACGACCATTGGTAGCGCAACGGTATTGCGGGTAAGAAATGTCTATCGCAATATTAAGATTTGAGCAATTCTGCAAAAATTTCATTTATGCAAACTTCAATTATATATCTTCACCTTGAAATGTCCGATTCTTGTAGAGCAATAAAATGACATCGACCTGTAGCCCATCACAGTTTATAGCGACTGATTGAAATTCATTGATGCGGTGTTATTTAACCAAATTTTATGCCAAGCTAAATACTGCAAAACTGAAATCTTATTCCGTTTCAACTACTGATTTCTAAAAACATTTAGGAGTAGTATCTTTCGCATCATAGTAAATTGACCTATCGTCTTTCCGTATAAAAACATTTAGCGCGTATTTATTGGCTTAAAAACGTTGACAATGGTACATATATTTCAGCGATGCTGTAGACTAGTCAGAACGCGCGTGAAAATTTTGTCGGTAAATTCCGGAGACATACAACGACGTTGTTTCACAGGGCCGCCGCTAGGATGTTCGAGGCCCCCCCAGCAGGCTGCGAGGCCCCCCAGCAGGCTGCGAGGCCCCCCAGCAGGCTGCGAGACCCACCAGCAGGCTGCGAGACCCACCAGCAGGCTGCGAGGCCCCCCAGCAGGCTGCGAGGCCCCCCAGCAGGCTGCGAGTTCCCCCAGCAGGCTGCGAGGCCCCTATCACATTTCTTAACTATAACACCGGAACCACGGAACGGTTAAACTCATACTCACGATTAGGTTCTAAACTCTAAGGTTACCTTTGTATATCGTGTACATTTACTTTGCGAAAGGTGCTTGAGGTTGTGCTGCGGCTCCCAACATTTTCACCTTTTCACCCAGAGGCCATGAGATGAGGCCCCTGTAAGGCGCGAGGCCCCCCTAGGGGGGTAGGGGGTACTAACGGCGGCTCTGTTGTTTCAAATATATCATGTTCTATATTTGCTGTAGAATCATTTTATAGCGTGAGATTTTATGACTACACTGGAATGAGCAAAGCTTGACGGAGTCCTGTATTTTTCTAGGCTTGTTATCGATTACTTGGATTGCATTGTCGACCGAATAGACGCACACTGTGGCAACGAAAGCTCCAATCTTATGCTGGATATATTCGAAGAAGCATTTAAAGACATTGAAAGTATGCTAATGAATCAAGCGCTGAAGTATCCGGTGCCGAAACTATGCTACGATTTATCGCATGTTGGTGACCTGTATCGGTATGAGGATTTTCATTTTTGAAAAAATGACTGCGCATGCTACGAATTATCGCATGCAACTTAATGATGGCAGACGCAGCACAAAGCTAGTAGCTAGCAGATGGAAGACGCTGCTAGTAGGTGTTCAGTAGCACTACAATGTTATAAACCTATGCAATACATAAATTTCGAATGTACTATTGCTGTAAAGCCCCTGACGGTTGCTTTGTACCCAACTGTCGCCAATTCAGCGCGCCGTTTGGTTTTCATGCTCAAATCTACCAAATTTAAATTTTATCAATTCTCAAATCTATAATTTATATTCTATCGAAAGTGTCTTCTTACTTGAAACGTTATATTTTCAGCTCAAAGCCGCATAACCACAGCGGGTCATTGTCTGACCCCAAAACGAAAGACACTAATTCTGAAAATGATGACGCCAGTGCCCAAGAAAAGACGACAAACTCAACCGCTGGTAACTCAAAATCCATACTGGAACTGGAAGATATTGCTGGTGGTATACTGCAAGAAACTGAAGTATCCGGAGGAAGTGTTGCCTGTGGTATACTGCAAGAAATTGAAGCATCAATGATAATTGTATTTGTCGCTACAATTATGGTGATTTTGAATTTAATGTAGATTTCGAAAATTTTTATTTTAATGTTTTAAGGTTCTTTTACTGAAAAATATCGCAAGTTGAAGCCAAAGTGTCACAGTGAGCAAACCGATCAAATATTTCCTTTAATGAGAAAAACTGAAAACAAGCTGGTTCATTACACCCGAAATTTTCAGCGTTTGACTTTAAGGGGAGCGCCATCGAAAATGTACCCTCCTCCTGTATTAGCCTAGCCGGCTTTCACCGCAATTCAGGACGTTTCACTTGAAGAATAATGGGGGATATTCTTAATATAGATATTCTCGTTGAGCTGTGTGCAACGTTTTTACATCTTGTGTTTGGCTATTTATAAAAATTTTATCGTGTTAGGTCCTTTAATGAATCATAATTGGTGCTATAATGAATCATAATTTTAATAAATTTCAAATATTTTGGAGTATATTGGGCCATACGCTCAAGTGTCCATGAAGTTACAAACTTAGCATCCGTTTATTATAAAACGAAACATAAATGCACAAGATTAATAACTTAGCTCATTTAACCAATTAATGCGCCCAATTTAGGTACAGTTTAGCTTTTGTCGTGTAAAATTGGGAGGCTTAAACCACATGTTTTACGAGCTCCAGTCATCAAGGCACAATACATTTCAATTATACTTTTGACAGCCACAACGTGTATTCCAAAGCATCAAAATAACTGCACGCAGCAAGTCTAGACTGGCTGTTCATTTCTGCTGCCTGCCATTTAGCTTGGCCCCAAATTTTATAGAAATAGTAAGTGGTTTAGGCCATTTCAGAGCTATTCACACTTCGACTTCGACATCAAATTATTTACAAAATACTCTTCAGCCATCCTGTCGCAACCTCTGTGTCACTATATCGACAACCATTATCAATAATTCATATTGTTCGTCGATTCACCACTTGCTTCTTCATCAAACATACTCGTATCCTCCATGTCTGGCGCTGCCGATGTCGAAGGTGGCGCCTGTGTGATTTCTACAATTCCAAGCATTCGAAGGATTTTCTCACGCTCGCGTCTAAGAAACGTAGCACTCGGTTTAGTCGTAAACGTGTAGACAATTAGGCGTCGCTCTTGTTGCTGTTGTTGCTGTTCTTTCAATGCTTCGGTCTGACGAGCCAATTGCTCTTCCGGTGTTAGCTGTTTGTATTCTGTTGCAGCTTTGCTTGAGCCGATTACCGATGAAAAAATGACAATTAGCAGTACTACTGCAAACAATGAGCTGCGATTTTTGACAGAAAACGTTGGAGTCGACACGACAAAAATGTGGCTTGACGTCGAATAGTACGCATCGGTGGTTTTTAAATATCTGAATTTATTGCTGGTACGATGATTCGCGAGCATTATTTAAGCAAGCAAAACGTCGCCAAATGTCAGAAAAATCCTGTTTTTCTTATGCTGAGGAGGATAATTTCCGAGTAAAATTGAAAAAACTGTACGTATAAATTATTCGGTTAATTGTAAATTTATACTTCTAAAATTCGCAGTGCAGAAAATACAAATATATGTAAGCTAAAAATGGCAGAATAAATAAGAATGCTTCAATCTTGAGTGTCACCGAAAAAATTATGTCAAGTACTATTGATAACCGCCTTATGATAAAACTTTAAAATAGGCACAACGCAGAAATAGATGCTCGACGCAGAAAATAGATATTACTGGAAGTTTTAATCCAGAACAAAGTCGCTCATTATTCCGTCGTGGTTTTCGCTGCTGTCATTTTGAAATTTTGCAAATAAAAAAGCAAACTCTACGTTAACAAAATAAAATAGCAATCCATGTTTTTATCTCACAGTTAGCAGGGTCATTAGTATTTGCGCCATAATTACTAGATGATGCGCAGGTATCGTTGGACTGCATATTTCAAAAGCCCCAAACCAGAAGTAAATTTCGGACTGTTCAGTTAGAACTAAAATTTGCCAACATATATAGACTTTTAAACATTGTTAACGTCTTGTGCTGAAATTTAATTCAAATCGGGAATTTCTAATACGTATGAGTCCATTCCATGCTACTTTTACAGGTACAACTAATTCGAAAAAGTAAAATTTAACCATCGTTTCTCACAAAATGTTTCTTTATATCCATATTGCATCCATCCTATTCAGCAATCCATCACACCTACAAAACCATTCCATTCTACTATTCATTAAAGAACAAAATTCAACTAAATAAAATATAAAATTTGACTATGTTTTCTGCAAACCGGATAATTTCATCCTCTGAAAACGTCTAGGAGGAAAGTAACACACTTATGAACGGCTTGAATCAATAAAATTGACGCTGGATTAACTTGATTAATAATCCAAAAACATTGTATCACTTCCAAGTAGTAAGAATGGCTACACCTATACCTAGTAAAAGTTAGAAAATTCAGAAAAATGGCAGTAGATATCAAGGTGTACAAAAGGGAAAGTTCGATAGAATTACGCGTCTAATAAAAATCAAAATTCTGTGCATTGGGAGATGAGTTGTCATGGTCACAGACAAGCAGTAATACTGCTCACAGTTGAATGCAGTTATAGCTCGTAGTAAAAAACCAAAATTGGCCCATTTTGCAAGTGTAGGTACTCAGGATATTTAAAATACTCTTAGCGCATGGTTGCTATGGGATCCTACGTGGTTGAGTGGTGAAGTATCAATTATGTATCACAAGTGGAACGAATTAGGGATCATAGCAAAGTCTGAATTAATGTTTGTATTGACTTAGGACAACACGCCAACGATTATAAATTGCAAACAATTTCCAAATCTGGATTTTTGTATTTATGCATAAAAATCACAGTACTGCACACATAATATTTTCAGGTGAATTGACAAGCCTACTGGGAATCTTTTCGTCCTCTAGATATTACTGCTCCTTATTGGAGCAGATGCTTCTCCGAATTACAGGTGTTTATTCACCTAAAGAGCTCAAGGTTTGATCTTGTAAAACTAGATCCACCTATGTAACATTTATTTACTAATGCTTGGTGCTATGCCAGTGTACTATGAGTGTAATATTCAAATTGTTATCTCAGCCTTAATATTTCATTCCTTTCCATAATTATAATCTTTGAGAAGCGGAGATCGAGTTTCGGTTCTGAGAAAATGTGAAAGACTTGGTTCGGGTAAAAAAATAACGTTCTAAAAATAAACATTTTTGGCTTGTTACTTCAAATAAAATAAATAATGCAGTTTTGAAATGATAAATTTTTTTTGACTGTCTTTGATAACCTTAATCCATCACCCGATAGATACGATTTCCACATTATTGTGGCAACGTATAAAAATAACGCCAATTAATCACTTTATTAATTTACACTGTGCTCAAAATGTCACTACTGTACATAATTTCATGCTACGCGGTATAGTTTGCTGTCAGAATAGCCTGAAGCTGTTTTCGAGCTTAAAGACACAGGAATCAAAGTTGAAAAGACCTTGAACAAGTAAAACTTTCAAAATTTTGACTTAGCTAGTTTGGTGTTTGTTTGAGGTGAACGGTAGATTTTACCGTTACATATCTGTTTTTCAACGTTCTAATCCTACATGGATAGGTCGTTGCAGGCTCTGACACAATGTGGCGAGCTGAAATGTTTTAGTTTGGAAACCAATTATTATCAATTTTGGCATTTCTTTAATTCGTTAGCGTGATGTGCGAGACTTGGCATCTTAGATTTTCGTTACACAATGTAATAAGTCGAACGCGCTGCCCAAAGTTCTAATTTTATTTTAAAATTGTGAATAATAAATCTCGAAAATTGGTTGGAAACTTATGGAAAGTTTTTAGGTCATTTTCTGCCATGGGATTTTTAATTCTAAAATATGATGTAAATGAAGGTATCGAATTCTGCGCAAAGTAATTCTGGTGTATCGGGTTTACCCCAGGAAATACCGTACATTAAATCGGTAAAAAGTTGGTATGGCCCTTTTAGTTTCTGAACTCAAAGACAGAAGAATCCAAATGTTCTTCCAAGTCGTAGGTAATGGTGACTGTCACGTAGCAAGCATTACCATATTGCGGCAGATACTACTCTAAGCAAACATAAAATGAGCTAAATTTAAAGCCAATAGATGCAAATTTTTGTGATAAAGATATATCATCTAATTTTTAGGTTACCGTGGCAAATCAGAATTTTGTTGCAACGTCGGATATGTCTGAGGAACGGACTTGTGAGTAAATGTTATTACTTTACCATTGATTAATGTTATCCATTTACATGTCGAATATGGTCGAATGGTAATCGAAATTCTCTGTATCTGTCTCTTTTCAAGAGCTGGAATTGAAGAAACGACGTTTTAGACCAAAATCATGTCGAACTTTGTTGTTTGCATCTGTAATATGGTACCCGCTACACTGATGCATAAAAAATTTTCACAGTACAGGTGACCTGTGCTATAGCAACCGCACGCCAGACTTCTAATCTATGGCCTTTTTAGCACAGAGTGAAAACAACAATTTCTAGCCAAAATTGCGTTAGTATTGCTGTTGTTACTACAGTTTGAGGACGACGGACGGTATTTTAACATGTGTTCTTTTTGTGACAATAGTATGTTTAATTCACCTCAATATTCATATATTATGGCTACAAAATGGTGGCTAGAAATATTTTTCGCACCAGAACCGAAGTAATGTTGCTGCTATCGTATGTATCTTTCCAAAAAATACTCCGAGTTCCTTAAGGTTCAGCTATTAGTGAATGATATCTAGTGAATGAGGTTATTAGATACCTGTTTCGTTTGACCTAAATATTATTCATAGCTTGATCTGGGTAGAAAATATATAAAAGCAATAGTTCGGAACCCAACGTCAGCACAGCATCTAGTTCAGTGTTTGGCATATAATAAATTACATATCCAGCGCACTACTACTGGAAATACATTAAACGCCATCTCCATGTGGGTTAGTAAGGTCATCACAAAATATACTAAGAGATATAGAAATGACCATAGGGTGAGTAACGCATCATCAAGCAACGTTTTTGTGACAAAACTTGATTAAAACCTTATGTTCGGATAAAATGTTCACAAATCCATCTAATATATTTTTGATACTCTATATTATTTAAGAAGAGAGAATAAACTAAAAGTGACTATACCAACAATCCTGTTTTCAAAAGCATTTCACAGAAAAGATACGGAGTTTGGTTCAAGTTTCACCAACCAAAAATTCGAAAAATCCAAAACAAGTGCAAGAAACTCTACTGTATGTTCAAACAAAATTTTGGCTAAATTCATACTTCCAGGAAAGCTGTTGCTTAATGCGTATCAACCTTATATTTGTATTCTCACTTTGTTCACACGTAAATTTGAAGCAATTGCGACGTCGCAAACAAGTCAGATTTAAAATTTAGCTGTAATGCTAATCAAAGTTCCGTTTTAAATTTTAAAAGCGTTTGATAAATTTTACTGATTTTACCAAAAATTTAATTATTGTCATGACAGATTCGGATTTGTTTATGCGCTCACATTAGGTGGAAAAAGAGTTGAATTTTCTACAGAAGACAGAAAATCTGCTATGCTTTTGAGAATTACTCAAATTTCTACACTCACAAACAATGGAACCCAGGCAACACAATCTAGAAAAATGAATTTTTAGAATGTGCTTGTGGTGTGTCGGATTTCAATAGGTACTATGACGAAATTAAAGCACCAGTTTTAAGGATTTGCACCATTTAAAGATTTATGAATTTTTAAAGATTCCAGCTAACGATGAGCAGCATTAAACGTTATAACACTTGTCTAAAACCATAATCAGTCGCCATTTTACATGTTTCACGGAAAAGTTAAGGCGTTTTTAAAGGACGCAAACTTTTTGTTCTTGTGGATCAGTAATCTTGAGGTAAAATAATTTTTATATATTTAAGGGGCAAAAGCATGCTTTACATTGCATTAGCATTAACATTAGCATGACATGATTAACACAAACCAAGCTTGTTGTCAGAGTAGTTCGTGGATACACAAAATAGACATTTTTGCTCGTCTATTTTTCCTCAGTTTATTATAATCTCATTCATTTCTCACATAATCTTGGTGTTTTGCAGCTCTCGAAATTAGACACTGATACATACAATTGTTAGTTTTAGTAAAAACTTGAAAAATCGCAGTTAAAAAACTTAAACAAAACGCAGAATGTCATTGGTTGACAAAATGTAACCAATTGATTTCATTCCAGTTTCACTGTTTTCTACGACATTAGTATTCTATCTACATGAAACGGAAGTGATCACCAACGGTCTCAGCACATTTTTAGAGACCGTACATCATTTATTAAGCAATCTCATTAATCACAGCTTGGTTTCCCAAAGCTTCGGTTGGGATTGCGCAAAATTCTGTACGGTGAGCAGATAGAATACGTTGTGCGACGACATTAATATGGATCATCGATGGACCCAAATTATCCCGACGGCCCGAGAACGGTCTATGAAAAGGCCCAACACGACCTACACCCGACCCGACTGCGGTTTCTAATCCAGTCAGTTCTTAAGTTAGTTAACACCATGAATATACAACCACGCAGAGTTTAAATATATATTAATTCATGAGGTTATGGAAATTGGACTATTCCAAGAAGCAACATTGGGCTAAAACTTTTACTAATTAAACCGTCATATGATTTATTCAATTGGCCAACTCTATGCGGTAACACTGAGTTAAAATTTTACTAATTAACGAGCTGTCATATAATTAGTTATTATGTTGAATTTGGTATTATTGCTTTGCTGTTCAGTTAACCGAACCTACATTGTTTGCATAATATGACACTAGCAAGATGACTTGTCTTTAGAATTATCTGAATTTTGATAAGATTGACATTTCCAAAAAGTATGACGTCAAACTATTTAATTATCTTTTCTAGGCTTTTTATATGTTTAACCACCGTGTCCGCACATCTGTTTATTCTGACAAATTGACCTAAAACTGGGGCGTTGCCAAAGAAATATGTAAATTTATCATAGCGAGTGTTACCAATGTAAAACTTAGCGTCTTGGTGGCTACACAAGTGACCATAAGTAAACATATTAGACACCCAGATGTGATGCTCCAAAAGCGTTTTACGCTAACGTAGCCATGTACGCAACTAATTTCAGAAACTAAATATAGAAACTGAGAAATTTCAGTCAGTGTTTAGACATATTGATAAATATTTGCAGTTTTATTAAATATTACAACACTAATCCATTACCGAAGAAGCCTTGCTGGCAGGAAAAATGCGAATTCAATTGAAATAAAATAACGAAATAAAAAATTTAGCTAAATTCTGATATTAAAAATAATGTCACACCGTTAACTAATGTAGTAAGATTTGCTCACCACCAAACTAATCTGTATTGGAGAATCGTTGAGTTTACGTAAGGTAATATAATACCAAAGGTTGATTCGACAAAATGAATGTTTGACCCTTCTAATGGTTGAAATCAAAGTTGGTCCCATCGACACTTTACTGCAAGTTGTAGGTAATGGTAGCCGTTACCAAGGAATGATAAATAGATTAAACCACAAGCCACTGCAAGTACATATTAAAACGTCTCAAATTGGAAATAAGAGCTATTAGATTCTCGTTACTTGGTTGCTGCGTTAACACACAGCTTTACTGCAAAAGCCACTATAGCTCATGAACGGATGTGCGAATATCCATATTTTTTTACCATAAATAGCGATTAAAGATCGGCACATACGATTAAAAGCATCACTTCTCCTTCTTCATAAGCAACGGTTAATGAACTCCCAGTTTTACACCAAGTTCAAGTCGAATATTATGGTTTCCATCTATAACATAGTAAGTAACCGCTAAATTGGTGTGATAAAATTTCCACAATACATGGCACAAGGGTATGCAACAATTGGCCTAGTATCTAACCCATACTATCTAAGAAATAGAATAATTGAGTGCGGGCATTGCTGTTGCTGATGGGTGAGGATGATGGACGGCATTTAGTTTATATTTTACCAGTGGGTGTCCCTATAGGCTGTAAGCTATACTTGCAATTATACTATTCGACTATACCTTAGGTTTTTATATCATCGTTCCACCCATATCATGGCCAGAAGCAATATTTTGAATCAATATTCGTGTATGTTTCGCTGTTATAATTTATGGATTTGGTTTGGAGTAGTTGAGACTATTTGGTTCAAATTTTTGCAACTATGCATGTGTCGGTTCTGTGACAGACGGATACTGTTGAGTGCATGTCGATATTCAGATATCCCACGCGCGGCTTGATCACAGAGGTGGGAGTCAATATGTTTTAGGGGATGTGCTTTTCCAATCATAACAGTGTCATTTTGTTATTTCTGTCAGAGAAATAATGAAAACAAGTAGGGCATACAACTATTGTGGAAAGTTTCTTAAAAAATTCTCTCTTGTGGCATTTGTTATGTCGCTCGCGAAAACCCCGAAAACATGTAAAACGCTGAATACCTGTGGTACGCAGATTTTTACCCGAGTCCCTATTTCAGTTTATCGCTGCAACCATTAAAATATCGAAGACAGACACAACGCTGAACCATCGCACGGCTTATTTTCAAAGTAGTGATAATTGGTTATAATTTTCAAAGTAATGACAGTCGAATGACCACTACTGATAATATCTGTATAATATGTTCAAATTGTTTATACTCATTAAAATGTTAAAACACGGTGACCAACTAAACCACCGTACGCCACATTTGAATTTTAATTCAGTTGCTAAAATATTTACAAAATTGATATTTGGTGCACCGTTGTGCAAAGTGAATGCTATTTTTGGCTAACTATAGTTGCAAAATTAAGAGTCTCCACAAACTACAAATAAATTTTATTTCTAAATGTCGATGAGACATACGTACTTAAGACGGGGTTCGCCAATAAAAGTTTTAAAACTGCGGTCCAAGAGATGAAAACAATATGCCATGTTTATACTTTCGTTTTACTCATTATATTCGATCAAAAAGAACATTCACATTGTTCGGTTTGCACGAATAATATAAAACGAAATTATATTTGCTAAAAATTTGAATACTCTACAGTAAAATCTCTGAAATGTGTTAATAAAAGAGCCTTGAATACAATTTGAAAACAAATTTAGCACAAAATTGTTAATACTGAAACCGTCGAAAGGCGTAATTTCAAGATAAACTTAGCTCAGATATCATAAGTGCTGAATAATTGGATTAACACAACAGCCAGAAGGAGGTCCTGTAACTGCAGCCGGCGTTAACAAAATATCATTAGTTATTGCCAAAAATATATACCGTCAAAACATGTGCGTTAATTTGCGGAATTTGCATGGGTGTGTTCCAGAAACTTAGTTTTATTTTGCAGTTTATGAACTTATTGAAACAGATGGGCGAAGCGAGCGGAGTTTCAACTTAGGGTGCTAAGGGAAAATATCGTGATTTTTTGTCAGTTTCTGTCACGTATAATTCATCTTCGGGTGGTTGGATTTTCATAATTTTTATTCTATAGCAAAAGTGATTAGGAATTGTCGTTTAGTAAAACGTTGTCAGCTGCACCCCGTCGTCGAATATCAAAATGGGAAAAACAGGTTTTAAAGGATTTTGCCAAATTTGAGAATACGGGTACCTGTTTTTTAAAGCCCATATTTAGCGCAAGGGTTTTACTAGAAAAGAGGACCACAGCGAATAATCGTCGAGATCTACAACTTTGCTCACAACGAATTTTTTGGGAACATGCCCTGGACCGTTGTGGGCCCGAATATGGCTGGTCGCCCCTTAGCCACTAACAGCGATTTTTCAAATATCGGCACGTTGTTGCGGGTTTTACCTAACAATAAATGTCTATTAGTTCATCAAGACCGCTGAATATTATTATATTTAGAGTCAAAATTGACTATATTATACCATTTCATGGGTTTCAAGGGTTTTACGATCGACGAACAGGTTTCCAAAATGTAGTGAATTTTCATTTGTTTGCTTATTTATTGATTGCAGGGAAATCAAGAATAGTCTATATAGGTCTCTCGGTATGCTGAATACGACAGTTGGTCTATCTACAGTCGAATGTCATCATTTCGTACCTCTTGAGATGCTTTCAGTGGATTTAGAATCAATGAACCCCATTGCTACAATATAGTCTGCCTTCAGAAGTTTGGTTACATATTGCGTACATGGATCAAGAACTTTATACAGCCGTTTTAGATATGCTGAATACGATTGTTCAGTTATCTAGAGAACAGCACAAATACTTCGCGGGTCTTCAGTTGTTTTCGACTGGTTTATGGTCGACGAGGTTTTAAGGATTTTGATTGTGCTCAGGGTTACATAGGTTTTAGTGTTGTATATAATACATCAAACACAAGGCCCGTTACAAGGTGATTTCACAAAATTGCCGCTTGATGAAACCAGTTTCGCTCCGTTTCAGCCTCGATGGCGAGTTACTAGTAGCAGTATATTAATATGTACTTAATTTTCATACTTTAGTACAACTCTGAAAAACTTATCAAACCAAAATTTTGAATTATTTTTTTGTATCGCGAAGATATTTCTATTTAAAGTTTGAAAAAATGCTAAAAAGTCAAAAAAGCACAATCGTGGTAATACGCGCGATAGACTATGCATTCAAATAGTGGCCATAAACAGCTACATATTTATAACTAAGTCACTAAATTTTTAATGCATAAGCTATTATGCCTATGTTGCAAACTAGTAACATCACCGGTCGGATTCAGCAATATTGCTAGTCCACGAAATTCCAGCTAAAACTGGAAAATTATGCAAACCTTAAAAATTCTACGTCCAGTTTTTTGGCAAAGAAGTCAAAATTTTACATATTTTGGGCCATAACTATGCGCAGAAAAGGTTTCAAAAATTTTAAAATTTGACACCATATTGAGCTGAGATCCGTGTGGACCAACATCTTATAAAATAGCGTAGGTTGAGAAAAAGAGAAAAGACAGAAATCCCTTTAAAATTTTTGGAAATAGAGATATTTTGAGTCCCAGCTGGTCAAATGGAAATATCGAAAACCGGACCGTGTCAAACATTTTCAGATCGTTCGACTGGTTGGACAAATTAAAATTCATATAAAGCAAAGTCAACTGCCTAAATCCACTTCCTCTCAAACCAGAGCCAGAAAACAATTCCCAAAAGAACATTTGGGCACATAATAATACAAACATTTGTTACGCACCTTTTTCGCAGAAATGTGACAAAAGTGTTGGGTATGAATGTCGATGAAGAAGTCAGATGCTACAAAAATTCATCGTCAAATAGCCGGGAGCAGATGAGTTATTAGTTTAGATTTGAATTCGGATAAATCAAAGTTTAGATTTCGTAAAATAGTTGGTAAGGTGTTCCATTCAAATAGTCCCAGAACCCAAAAACTATTGTTTCTTCTTTCATCGATTCGAAGTATTCTCTCATTGGCCGCTCACGATTGGTTTAACAAATCAGCAATATAAGATAGGGTGTCACAACTTAAAGCATTGTAAATGAGCAGAAGTAACTCGTACTTAATTCTTTGATCTAGTGGCAATCAATGTAGTTGCCTCAGGACGGTGTTTATGAGTGTGCAGAAACGACGAAGTGGCGAAAGGTAAACATACTGTACATCACCGTACAGCGCATTACAATAGTTAATTCGAGACATGATGAAAGCCCTGATCAATGAGTTGTATCAACATCGAGGCGATTTCGAAGTCTTCCGATTTCTCGTAGCTGCCATGTACAAGGTCCTGCTAATTCTGCGATATATTTTGCGAATGTGAATTTCGTGTCGAATGTAATGCCTAATACTTTATTGTATCAGTGGGATTGATTGTCTCATCTCCAAAGTCTAGCGATGGACCCGCACATTTCTTTCGACAAAATATATATATTAGTCCAGCATTCGATTTGTCCATCTTTAATTTGTTGCTCCAGAACTAAGTGTTCAAGGAGATGAAAGAAATTCTGAACCGATCTAATAATCAGAGATTCGTCACCAAAGATTTATTTATCTAAGTGTCATAGGCACAGCTGTGAATGTTAAAGCCTGCCGCAGTCACGGTTTTGATCACCGGAGCAAGGAAGATGTTGAAAAGGACTTGTCCAATGACGCTGCCGTGTGGGACTCCACTCCGTGACGCTGTAGTCTTTGACATTGTTCTCCCAAGTTTTACGCGTTGTTGTCTGTTTGTCAAATAAGATTCGAACCACTTCATGGAGGAAGGAGACACCTACGTGGTTAAGTCGTTGAAGCATCATTGTGTGGCGAATTGTGTCGAAAGCTGCAGATAGATCCAGGCTGATGAGCAGAGTAACCTGTTTCGTTGCAAAGGCTGCTTGAATATCACCGCAAATTTCTGCTAATGCTGTCATTATTATGTGTTCACATCGCTATATATCATTTGTTCTCGGTAAATCATCGAACCAGAGATTTGTGGCTTCTTTTTGAAAAGCGGTAATTTATAAATTTTAATTGATGAATAGATATTCAACCACTAATTAACCAGATCGTTGATATTTATGGGTTTCGGAAAATTTTACGTTTTCGAAAGTATACAAAATTTATATGCATCTCAGATCTGTGTTAAGCACATAGGTTTATGAGAAATTCTTGACAAAAATTTAAATGTATTTCTCTGTTTGTTGCTTCTATGTCTTCTAATATGCTTTTAAGCGACCACACATCCACATCAGTTGCTACTAGATGTTGGGCGAAGTATTGATCGGCGCAAGGCAGCCAAGAAATTGCGCTCAATAGCGCAGAGTTTTCGAAGTTATTGCAGTACATAAAATCTGCAAAATAAAATCTGTTTCAAGCCCAAAGTAATTCATTCTGGATGCAGCGGCAAATAAGGACGTGTGTAGAAACATACATTTGGTTATTTATTTGTCAAAAGTGACCCATTCATAATATTATATATGACATTAAGCCTGTAGCGGAATGTTTTCTGCCCTGTTTTCAAAAAGACTACCAATATTAACGAAACGGCACATCTGCTGGCATATTTCAATGGGTCGATTACTAAGCTTTAAATATACCTCACCATGCTTAATTGGTGAGCGTATATAGCCCCCTTGAGTATATAAGAAAAATCAGTGGTGTATAAAAATATAACTCATGAGTATTGAGTATATAAACCCATATGTATAGTAAAAATATATAAATTTCAAGCTTGAATTTACTTGAACCACAACACAATTTATATATTTTTTAAGCTTTAGGAGGTCATTTACTCACTGACTGAAGTTAAAACTTACATGATACAGGCGTCATGCAGGGTTTATTAGGTGCATTCTGAAAAGCCTACGGTTCAAGCTTACTGGAATCTATGGTAAAATTTGCAGAAGTTATTTATTTGATGTTTACGTGGGATGGTAGGGGGTTAGCTTAGTTTTACACTTAATTATTGGATATCCAGTACAAAGAATTAGTAATACATGTACATCGTAACGGACAACTGATAAACTCTTAATGCATAATCACTCATAGATGCTCCAAATCACATCGGATGGCTCATTGCAAATAAACTGACAAGAAAAGCAATATTGTGGTTCGGAAAACGTTTTTACACTTTATTTCTAAATCAATTCAGAAATCGGGGCGAAGTCGGTGGTATATCCGCTTGTCATAGAAGCGACAGGATCATTGTAAAATCTTGAGCGAAATACAACCAAACCAAAACATTAATGACAATAGGAAACTAGTCACAAATATTTTGTATCAAAACGATATTTTGTGCATTCATTCTGTAGCATCAGCGAGACTGAAAATATTAATGATATTGTGCACAGCCTGAAGTATACAGACTGTCAAAGTTCAAACCAAATATCGTTAGTCAGTCGCAAGCTTTAATAACAAAACCAATACATACTCGATTACGAATATCAGTGATTTTGCTTATATTATTCAGTTGTGATAGGCGTCATAGGTTATATTTAATGCCTGCGAAATCAGTATCCCATATCATTTGTATTGTGGAAATTTTTTTATGACATTACTTCAGTGGTATTAACCATAAAAACAATGTCAAAATAACAAAATTCTATCTTAGTTTGGCTTAGGAAGTGTTTCGAGTCGCAGCTCTTGAAAAATAGACATATATAAAGATAAATTCTTTTACTATTTTATGTGCTGATGACCAAACACAATAAATTGTAAAAATTGCTGATATTTGTCTATCTGTTCTTGAGGTGTAGCAGACCCGGTGTATTAACTAAACTTCGCATCAGTGCAGTAATTAAGAAACAAGGTAGGCTAACCTACGATAGAATAGTTTTTAGTAACTGAAATTAAATTTCTTATTGTGGAAATTTTTTGAACAAGTACCAAATATTTAGGACAATTTCCCAGAATTCTGCGACAGAACATTTAGTCATAAATATTTGGCACTCTAGTATCAAAGATGTGGTACTACAGTACCAAATATTATTGTCTAAAGTTCTTTTGCAGAGATTCTGGGAAATTATTACTAAAAATTGGATACTCTGATTTTACAGTAAAGTTATTTGTGTGCTGCAGTAGACAATATATGGCCTAGCAAAAATACTAAAATTAAAGATGTTAACGAATAATAGAAAACTGCAACTGTCCGAAGCCGTCGCACAAATTACTAATGGCTGTACGTACGTACTGGACAAATTCAACTGTGATCAGGCAATTTTTACTTGTTTTCATGTAATTAAATTCATAAAATCTTAAAAACTCAGCCTTTATGGAAAATGTATAAAACATACATTTACACTTCATATTTTTGCACTTAAATAAATCATTGGCCAACCCATTTCCAAACTCATAAATATACAAATTATAAAACAGCGTTTCTCTTATGTGGAATGATATGTTATCAGTAAGGGTACCACAAATTCGCAAGCACTAAAATAAATCATAGCTCGCATAATAAATAATACATTCAATAATATATAATGTAATATGGTCAGCAACGCATGGGCGCAGGTGATGATATGGTATATTTCCCCAAAAATTAGGTAGCCAATATAACATAATATTTTTATCATGATACACATTCAAAAGATTTTTTGGCGGTCAAGTACATTGAATCGCAATTTCATATGTCCAAATTTCATAACGAGCGTGCGCTATTTTACAATCACAGATATATCTTAACAAATAAAGGTTACAAATCTACAAGAGAAAGATTAGTTTGGTCGGTCACTTAGGCTAGGAATGACTAAAAATGGGAGTGAATGGATTTTACATTTTAACTAAAACGGGGCGCGGGTTTTAGTCGCGTTGTCTAAAAAAAGTGTTGAGTCTAGATCACGTCTCTCCCCGACTCATCTGCGCCCTCGAACATATTTGCTAAGCTTATTAATTAGTTGTAACATTAGATAAGGGTCAACAGTAAGATGAATGACAAAATAAATAATACAAGGCCAGTTAGTTTAACAGGAACTAATGAATTTCACAGCAGATTTCCATATATAAGTGTAGCATTTACATTAGTTTTTACTAACTCGCCAAAGTGTTAAACTTGGGCCGAGAAATTTTCACCACTCTCGTTCCAATTAAAAGCTATTGTTACTGTTGAGACAAAGGCAAAATTTCCAAACTTGTACATTGATTTATAAAGACAATAGTTTCGAAGACTGTTTATACTAAACCTTTTAGAACGTCTTCGCTTCAAAAACTAAAATATAAAATCTCTTAGTTCCCCTTACAAAAACTAAGAAAATTTACTTGGGCTAAGTAACATTTCTCAATTCCTACCACTAGAGTATCGCGTTTATATGTAATTAATATGCCAAAACAACGTCAGTTTATTAAGTCTATTAACTTCGCAATTAGCAACATCTTAGACGTTTCTCCGCTTTTAGCACATGAATATTTTAGCGAAAAATTGCGAAAATCGACTAAAAATTCGCAAAAATTGGGTTAAATTGGCAAAAAATAGTGGACATTAGGAAAACCTTATCGCAAATTGATAAAAATTGGATAAAATTTTAGGTTCTTAAATTTTAAGTTTCTAGAAATTTCAAAAATTTATATTCTTGTTGGTGCCTTCCCCTCCGCCCCGAGGACCTACCCCCACGTCCACCATCTACCTCCTTAAGCCGACGTAACTTCAATACGTATGACCTAAATTGGAATCACGCATAATCATTACCATTTTGCATATTATATTTTTGTCTCAGTCGGTAGGCTGTGATATGTAAGGGTGTTTTGTAGACAGTCTTAAATATTACAGCCTTAAATATCGCATTTTTATAGTATTTTTGTGACACTTGGCACGTTGTGTAATATCCCTATGAGGGATATGCAATGTCGTCGCAAAAGGGCGGGGGGATGGGGGGTGGCGGCTCCCCACTTTTTGCGAACAAACATGAATAATAAGCTGGTGGGGTTATAACAAAATGAATGTGAACGACCGGGCCTCGCTTTTTTACCGCCCTCCTCCACATTTGATGAGCCTGTGACGTCTCTGGGTATATCAAATAGCGATAATTCTCAACTACCGTTGGTTGGGGTTTAGTGCTCTAAATACGAGCAAAATACGCAGTAATTGTACCAAACCCACAGATTTACAGAAAAGAACGATAACCTATTGTATTCTTTTGCCGCAAAGATATGATCGCTAGTTGTAAGTTTTACTATGTTTGGCTGTCCAAGGGAAGGTTGCGGCATCGGCGTTCCAGGCGAATTCCTATTTCTTTCTGAATTATAGTTGTGGCGTTTAATAGGTTGGTAATTTTATCACATAGCTACGCGTTAGGATCTGAAATTTTTTGCTTTTTCTTTTTCAAGTATTGTTAAAGTTCTATTTTCACGGTAGTTGGGAATACACCGACAGAGGCGGTTATTATATATTAGAATAGTAATAGACTTATATATGTTAATAATTAGCAAACCTTTCCACAGTTGAGTTATTTCGCCGAATCCGCCCGCTGGAGCCAGTACAGCTGATAAGATAGTATATGACAAATGTTCCGAATTGAATGGATGCAGGCAACACTTCAGCGAAATAATGCTTATCTGCAGCGATATCTAATTCATCGCACTTGGTTACTAACAAGTGTTACATATTGACTTCCAGCGTACGATGCAACATGAGAACAGAAAATATATTTTCCCTTTCGATATATAACTAATATCAACAATATCACTAATACACCGCAGTGATGACTTAAGAACTAATTGCATACAAAGCAGCGCGTACAATGCGCAATTCGTTAGCGGTACTGCAGGAGTCTTGGACAACGTCCGGTTTTGAAGTCAAACGACCGGCCGT
Source organism: Trileptium ribeirensis (assembly GCA_030248225.1). Lineage (NCBI taxonomy): Eukaryota > Metazoa > Nematoda > Enoplea > Enoplida > Thoracostomopsidae > Trileptium > Trileptium ribeirensis. The sequence continues at coordinate 37,632 of JASANE010020188.1, read as the reverse complement.
GAAAATTTTCGAGCGGCCTGGCCAACGTTCCGCCGTCTTCTCTTTAGTACGATATGGACTTAATATTCTTAAATGCTTTTTTTGCAAGAATCCATTTATATCTAAATGTTTTACACATCGTACTATAGCAAGTGCTATTCTTACGCGTTGACTTATTATAGCAAAACTGTGCTATAATTAATGCTAGCCGAACGCCGGCTCTGAGGTCTATCTTTAAACATTGATGCAAATAGATTAGTAATAACGCTTAAATATGGCAAGGTAGTGCTAGATGATACAAAATTATTTCATATTGGTTATTGAGGATTACATATACGTTAAAAAGTTCCAGTAGCGCGATTTATAATTCACATGCTACATTGTAGTAAACGCATAGACCACGGCCGCCGAGCTGCAGCCCACAACTGCTGACTAGCCACTTTCGGAATTGTCAATAGCAGAAAAATGTTACACAACCGCTCGACGAAATTGCTACCTTTAACGGCCGGAAATTTGCCAAAGGACGCCCGTGGGCCGACGGATAGGACAATCTACGGCCAACGGCCGTTGTCAAAAACTAGACTGCATGTAAACTTTATGTTTTAGTTATGTCCAATAACCTGAATTTCTCTCGGTGTAACATATACACAGCGAGTGACATAAACTTATTAAAGGTCCCAAAATTTTTAGGATGAGGGTGCTTATCTCAAGTTTCGCGGCGATCGTAGCCAGAGTACCAAAGCGCAAGCCGTGAGCTACAACAAGGAAACACTCTTTACCTTCTGAGCCAGCTCACGTCCATTTTACAGGAACAGGAATAACGTGGCCTTAGTCACTTCCACATGAGAATTATGCGCACAGAAGGGCTTGAACACGCGGCCTCATAACAATTGTTATGAGGCCTACGTCTCTAAATCACTGCGCACACAAGACCACACATGAAATATAACTACATATTAAATAAATTATCTTGAAAGCAATAAGACAATATCTATTAACTGTCATGTGGAAAATTTGTACCTGTGATTTAACTCGTTGTTTAAATTGTGTATAATGAGACCCGAATAAATTATGGCAACAATACCCAAATATGTTGACCAAACGACCACTCTAGATTTTAATTACAATTATATATTAAAATTATACTACGACGAAATGTTATACTATGTTGTTTTATATTTTAGCTTTAACTATGCATAATTAAACGCTTGAAATGGCTATATCCGAAATACCACCGACATTACATAAATAAAAATTAAGTTTTTATACTTATAAGTTGCCTAAAACTTAGTTTCTATAAAGAACGGGATTAAAGACATGGGAAAGGTAATTTTGCTTGAGTAGAAGAAACAAGGACTTGATCAGATACGAAAATCTGAAATTTTGGCCCGAAGAGGTTAATTATTCGATTCTGCTTAATAAAAATGACAATAGAATGAAAGGGCGTAAAATCTGCTGGGTTCCGTCGGGCTCGTCCAAATAGAGTCGTAGATTCGGGTTCAACATTATAATCGGCCGTAACTGCTTAAAAATCTGAGCAATAGAGCACGCAGTAGGCCAGTTAAGGGTCGCTACGAACCCTTCCACCCCGATTGTGGAAACGCGGCACTGCAACTAAAATTACTCACATCCATGGGTCTATTATAGAAGTTTCAGTAAAATTAGGAAATTTGTGTTTTTTAACGTAAAGCACTGAAAATAGAATTGGTAGCGAGAATAAGCCAAGGTGTCGAGCTAGTAAGGTATGTCTCAGAAGAGCAGTAGTTAGCAGAAGATTTTGAGATGTCAGTGTCGTAGATTCGAGTACCTGTTGTTGAGTTACGATAGTCAACTTATAGCATATATATATTGTAACATCCAATTACCAAGTGGGTAGTTTAAAATATATTAAATTTAATCACATTCTATTCTTGTATTTGCTTTAAAATATCTGTTTCTATCGGCGAGCACAAAATTGTTGTAATCGTGGTTTAATTGACTAAATGCCAAGGATGGTAGCAGGCAGTACCTATGTAAATTTCGGTTTAGAATAATTATACTAATTAATCTTTCTCATTGAATATATTGCTTCTCAAAATCTCAAAATATTAGCGATGCGGCAAAATTGCGTTTGTAAAGAAAATGCTATCAAAAGTTGCGATTTGGAATTTTTTTAAATATAGAAATATTGACGGCATGAGCACTGAATGCTAACAGTTATAATAATAATTCTAAAAAATATTATATCGTGAATGTTGACAATGGTTTTAAATTATATTTCAACCATTCATTAAGCTTTAGTCTTAAAACATAAAAAAGATTACAAATATGGCAGCCATTAATATAATTTATTTTATGATTAGCGGAAAATATTCAATGGCTTAAATAGCAACGAACGTTGAGTGCTCAATAATAATTATGTAATACAAATGGTGTTATCCAAGATTTTAAACATGTATAAACTATTTATTGTCCAGTTTACTAAAAAATTGATTAGATTTACTGATTTACTAATATGTTATGCTATGCGGCGTCAACGTTACAATGCAGGGGCGCAGCAAAAAGGCACTAAGCTAGCGCCCCTCACGCCCCTTGCAATTATCCAGCACCACCCTCCAATTTTGAGTCACCCCTTTGAATAGATTGCTGAGCCATTGTGTCAACGTACCCGGGTATTGGAACTTGTGAACACCTGATACAGGACAGCACACTACGTGGGCGGATCGCAATTTATTTTTTAAAATTTCAAACTTGTAGCTAGCTAACTGTTTAGGCAGTAATCAAATGGCATCATAGGCTCCGACAAAAATTCTAACATTTTCCCAGTGGCTGATAACGGTTTGTGTACAAATTTAGGATGGCATGCGAATACCACACAGATCTATATCGGAATATCGATAGTTGGAACAATCGTTGCAAGTGATAACAAATTAGAACATCGGTTTCCGTTCGCTCGTCTGAAGTGTTTATACCTTCAATGCTAATTGAACAATGGACAAACAAAATTATTTCGTGACCGTATATACACAAACGTTAAATGGCTATTATAGCTTTGTATAAAGACGAAAAGCTCTATCTCAACATAATATGAAATAGCGCTTATTGAAAAAATATTTGTGACTCATACGTTCTGCTCGTATTCTAAAATCTCTTTTAGTAGTGCTCATTTTTACGACAGATTTATTGCCTAATTACTTAGGAGTTCGCTGATAATGTAACAGAAAAACAAAAGCCCAAGAATTTTATGACATACATTCAGCGTAAGCAATACAGCAATAATAATTTTACGGTTCAGGCATAGTACAATATTTTGCAGCTGCCGTCCGTGCTGACCTCGTACAAAATTGTACCAAATTGTATAAAATCTCCTCGTATCAGTAAATGATTATATACGAAAACGAGACGTATCAAAATTGACAAGTATCATGATGAACTGGTGGTAAAACACAATACCTCATATAAAATTCAATGTTAGCATTCGTCAAAACATTGTAATTATTCGGCTGAATAACCCAAAAATCAATAAATAAAATCGAAACTATTGAAGACAACATAAAAAATACAAAATTCATAATGTATATTTAAAAAGTAAAAGTGTATAAGGCAGATTAGCACATTTAATCTAATGCATTCGTAACTGGCGAGAAAGTATCAACAACTCAACTATATATATTTATGTGGGACCCCTGACAAAGTGGTTATCGGGGGACGGACACGTTTTAGTTTTCGGGGGTCCTTTTAAATGTTCGAAACCCATGTTTTGTCAATCAGCTATTACGTTTCTGTTAAATATTTCTATTATGACTCATGCCGACCGTCGCTTTTCAGCTGGGGGTGAATTGATTTTTGTTTGGACCCCCATCGCTTTTTAATTTGTGATTACGTCACTGTGTTACAGATCGAAATATAAGGCTCTGGCACTTAAACGTAAAGCTTTAAAATGCCCAAATTCGACTTAATAGGTCTGCGAAATTAAAGTAAACGCGATTATGTTTTTATGCTATTAAATGCATTTTTAAGAAGAAGAGGCGAAGGTTTGCTCAAATGTCTTTGTCGGCAAACCTTAGAACATCACAGCCACGCCACTTAAAAACCCCGTCAACGTTGTTTATAGCCGAACGTAACACTACTAATTTTCTGTCATTAACTGAAGACATAACAAAATTTCGATAAAAGAGAAAAGGCCGAAATTCTCCGAAATTATAAAAATTCCTAAATTTTTTCATGGAATCATTACAATTAACATATTAAATAATGCGGCGTTCACGTTATAATGTCCCCAACGTTTGGAACCTATGTACCCCACACAGTGTCAGACACACTGTTGACAACAGGGTGTCTTAGACACCCCCATGTTTTTAATAAATTTTTTCAACGGTAGCTAGATACGCGTATTGCCACTTGCCGACAGTGTCAGGCACACCGTGTCTTCTGGCAGTTTTATTGACACTGTTCGGAATTATTTGAGCAATATTCATATGGGCTAGATACAAATATCGAGAATTTAGGAAAAACTCCACAGGACAGTTGACTAATAAACCGCATTTGCCACAGACGGTGTCCGTTATAGTTAATTCGCGCCAAATTGGTAGCTAAGGGTGTGTACGACACTGTCTAGAAAAAATTTAGTAGCTAAGGGTGTGTCGTACACCCTCGGCATTTGATTTACAGTATGGGTGTCACCCTGACTGTCTATACGGTAGGGTCGGGACTACAGGGGGTCAAAAGTTCCAAACAGCGGGGACATTATAACGTGAACGCCGCATAATGGATTGTACACAATATTATTATATATATAATCTATATGTCTATTAATGCACTTATAAATATATATTAATAAGTACATTTAATAGATTCATTGTCTTAAGATTGGAGAATTGATCACATGATCAGGATTCATCATTACGGATTACCCTGAATTCCACAAATGTAATGAATGACGGGAACATTTGTAGACAACATTTCGACCGATCTTTGTACTGGCGTTATTTTCGAACATCATATCAACGAGTGTAACTACTAGCGCAGCACGCTATTCAGAAGTGAGGGATCAGTTAAGGAGAAATTGCGATGGCAACCATAATGGGTTCCTGCTTTGATAAAAAGGTGAAAAGAAGCCGATACTCCCGCCCCGCTGCCGTCCCTCTTGTTCACTCTTGACAGTTATGTGACTTTGTGTACGAGTAGCTAAGACTTTTATATTACTCATTAAAAATAGTTAAAAATAGCGTTAATCAGAAGTCCCCCCTGACCTTCTGTCATATAATGTCGATCCTCAATCTAAGCGGATCATGTCAAATTTTCTTTCTGTTGCGATATTATAATGTCTTGTATATCTAAGCCTAAGGCAAAGACTAAGTTTAAACCTAAACTTAGTCTGAGGTAATAGTTACGCGTTAATTTTTTGTCAGATTCTACGTATGTCATACTTCCCCAGCTTAATAGGGGGAGAAACTTGAAAAAATCCCTGACCTTACTATCAGTGCTATCACTATAATATATCCCCACAAATGAAAACTCTATTATGTATATTGAAATAAATTCTACTCAAACTTTACTGAGCCTAAATCTTCTGACACCGTCGAGTGTATTGAGGCAACGGCCATTTCACATTTATAGCTTAAAAACTATGTTGTAAACAGTAGTTGTGATACGTTGTTGTATAGAGTTGTTTGTTGCGTATTCAAGTATGTCTAAACATGATCTACATCTACAAACTTTAAAGCCATTCTCCGCATACCCTACTTAAAACGCCTATACACGAAGCCCGCTAAAGTGTCGACTATGACTTGCCTGTCTACCTGTAGTTTATATGAGTTTCACGTTTTTAGAAAATCAATTTCCGATTGTAGACATACGGGGCGCAGTACCTAACTTAAACGTGGGGGCCGCTACCAGAAAATTGAAAAGGCCGCCTTACGGCGGCCGGCCTCCTTTTCTCGAAAAGCGAGTGTTGCACTACCTCGGAGTGTTGCACCACTGCTAAACACTGAACTAAATAACTCAATGTGCTTCATTTTACAAACATATATCGGTTTGTCTCTCTCCAAAATATCGGTATAATATTAGGGTAATTTGAGTCATTGGTTCCGTACACTATAGCAAACATTGTGCATCATTTACCTTAGGATGTGTGCACCTAGTGCCCAATTCTATCACAGAGCCAATTCCGGCTCGTGACAAAAACTCACAGCCACATCCTGTCCTTTATAAATAAAACAAATAGCTAAGCTGTGCTAATATGTTTGTACGAGCCAGGAGCGGTTATGTGTCAGGTTTGATAGCCGGGACGGACTACTGAAAGAACATTTATTATATTCAGTTTGCCAGATTATGTTACGGGGAACCTATTTAGCTCTAGACCCAAAAAGGCAAGATTAGTAGTACTTAAAGCAAGACGCATAAATTCAGGAAAAATAAATACTTAAATATCTTCATTATACTATATTTTCAAAATTTTTGTTTAAGCGCCTTTTACAAGCAATTCTTGTAGCTAGAACACGCTATTTTATACAAAAAAATTATGCTATTGTATCTGGAAGGTTGTTTTATGAATATATGACCACATGTATACACCAATTTCCATTTTTTCGAGATTTTCCATTGTCGTCATATATTTCTGGCTTTTAGAGCCGATTCAGGCCCTTATGACTATTTATAAACCTCGCTTTGATATTAGCTAATATATTTGTAGGGTCTCACTCGGCCCAAAAATGTCACGCTGGTTAATCGCGGCTAGCCAAGCGTGGCTTTAGCGCTGCGGCACACTGTGACAAAATGACGCCCTATCGCACCCATCGTAACGTGAATGATGCATTAAATATCGTGAGGTCTTATACTTGATGTCTTACTCGGTAGCAAAATTTGAGTTACCACCTTGAAACTCACTCTACGAAAAATCTTATCCGTAGAGGAAATTTTAACCGTTGGGTTGAAATCCCTAGGTCACAAAGAATATTAGTTCAGCCGCAGATGTACTACATTTAAATATACAAAATAATGACCGACGTTTTAAAGCTACTCAGAATTATCTTTAAATACTTATCCGTGTTCAACCGCTGTTGTTGCATAAAGCTGAAGTGTGTAACAGATTGTGCTATAGTATACGAAATGAGGGCCGATGTATTAAAGCAACCTGGTAGCAAAAATTTGAGTTGTCACCTTCAAAACTTACTCAACTTTGGAAGTTTGTCTGAAGAGAAAATTTTAAACTTTTAGTTCTTACATTGACACTATTGTCAGCGCGTAAACCTCAACGTGATAAGAAGTTCCTTAAGAAGCCGAGCAACAGCTCTCAGATAGCAGTAAAGGCTAGTTTACATGGCTCTCGCAGAAACGACCAAAGCTCAGTCCGCCGCAGTGGCAAAAATTTGTTTATGACTGTTCGAAGTACAAATTAGCTTAACGAGGAATAATAAACTTGTCGCTCGATTAACCGTTGGGTTATAAAACATAGGTCGCATCAAACATTAATTTAGGCGCCGCTACTGCGTTAGTCTGAACTTTGAAGTATTTAACAGATGTGCTAGTGTTATGTATACGAAGCTGATTATGATATAGCTTGCTGACTGTGGCTAATAGCTAATAATACTGTCGAGTTAATTGATTCACGGGATAACAATTGCTGCTCAAAAGTTCGCTTTTCACAAGAGCTATTTCCTCATAGAAATTATATTTATGGTGAAATTACTTACCTAGCAACAATTTAGCAGAGTATGCGCATTTGTTTTGTTTAAACTATAAATTTTTGTATAACATAAAAACAGTGTTATGTATGGATTCTATCCATGATATAACCTTTACAAAATACGTGCAAACAAATAAGCAAATTAATGTTCTTTAAAATTCAAAATTTCAAATATATAGGCTTGTGTAGAAGTATGTATAATCTAAATATTGTTAGGATAGTTCGATAGGGCCAACTCCATTAGCTGATCGTAAAATTAGCAATCTATGTATAAGATTAGTACAGCAGTGAAATTCAGCCATTAAGCGTCGCATTGTTCTTTTATGCGCGGTTAGAGTATCGAGTTCGCTCGCCGGATATCTTAACCTCGAAATTAAGATTAAGTATTTAAGTGCATATTACCAGAAAGTATCCAATCATAGTACATATGCTACATTGGCTTTGAAAGTAATATGCAAGTCAATCAGTCCAATCAATCCAATCAATTAATCTCTCAATCATTTACTTTCAACTACTTAAACATAACACAATCATTTACTTAACTTTCAGTAGCTTAGATTGGTGGCCGCTCGTATTAATAACTTCACTACGTTTCAAATTTAACTTGTTATGAAGTCGTGAATTATTCATTTTTTAAAGTATTTGAAAATTGTCATAAGGTCAAGATGCAACCTTCGTTTTTCAAGTGGTTCTCTATTAAAATGGTACGAACGTTGTTTATAAGATGCAGGACTTAATCCTGCACGAGAATTTGCATGTCTGTCATATTTTCTTTGTATTAGCTGAAGTAAATGAATATCCCTGCAGCATATAGGTATATAGGTCACTACACTGCGCTAGCGTACTAAGAAACATACCCCACATAAATTAAGTAAGCACGAAAAACCCATTGATATCACTAGATAAAATGCAACAAAACAGATTAGTAAAACTGTAAGCCTTTTTACTTATATGCCTGCAGTAAATTTTAAACCGTAGATTTGGTGTTTCGGAAACAGCTAAATCTTTACAACAATCCCTTTTGGATATAAACTTGTCGAATAGAGTATGAGAGAAACATTGGTTTTCGCTTATATGTAGAGCCATGTATTTCGGAACTGAAGTAGAGAGCTGCCATTTCACAACTCATTGCTTAATGCCCAAAAGAACTTATTGCATGGTATTGGTGAATCGTTTCGTTTGATTTTGAGCACCTTATAAAAAACTTAATATTATCAGCGACACCTTTTATACAAAAGTTAGTATAATATCCACAACTTTTATTAACTCGTTAATGTGCTACAAAAATAGCGTTGATTGAAGAACTGTACATTGGGGTAGCGTATATTGGCAGCTATATCAAGATCAAGTTGAGACTTCGTTTAGTCGTTGTGGTTGTAAAACATACCAAAGCAATGGACGTTTGCTGTGTACCTACTGCATTTGCTGAAAATTCAATTATTTGTTGGATGATAGTGAATTAATGCGGCGTAGTGTGCAGTGTTTGTGTTGAAATTTAATATAAATGCCAAAATTGTAACAATAGAAATTGGCGAAGTATGAGCTTATTATCTATTTAAAGTAATCTCTGTTATTGCTGGATACATAGCTTATCCCGGCGTGCAGTAAACATAGAGTTAGAGAAGTTTGCCAATAATTTTAAATATATTTTCAAACACAAAGGTCTCATCTATAAAACGTTTTCAGGGACTCTTGCAAACAATACTAGGCAATGATGAAATCTCTATCGTATCATACAAAATAAACCGCGTTCTTTAATTCAAACGGACTGATTCTGAAAACAGTTTTTCTAAGTCTAGGGTTTAAATGCCATTTAATAAATAATTTTTCAAACTCAAAATTATTCCTTTTAATTACTTATAATTAATTAAATAATTTATTTAAATAATATATATTTCATTTAAAAATTTGAGCCACGCTGAAGATCAGACAATGTTTAAGTCCTTCCGTTACATCCATTTGCAACATCAGCCGGTTGCCTAGAGAAACTGCCAAATTCTCTGACCTTGGCCAATACGAATTTTTGATTTTACATATTTTCAAACCCGATGTTCTCAATTCTGTTTTGTTCCAGATACGACCACTGATATCCAAGATATGTCGATGCTTGAGATGTTAAACTAGAAATTCAAGCATGTCAAAGCTCTCGCTACATTTAGTAAAATTTTGACCTACTAATGAGATTAAAGCTAATTATTGCCCACTGTCAACAAACCAATAAGTTCACTTTTGACCTGATAGATTGAGGTAACAGGCAACATTCCTGTGACCGAAAATGTGATGCAATCATACCGGGTGAAATTTACTTTCGTGACAAGAATGTAAAATGTGAGTCTTGAAAATATATACTCCACCAATGACGGTCATACTCTATGCCATGAAATTTCAATACATGTTATAAATAATCAACATGACAAAAAATGAAAGCAATAATTATGAAAACTGCGAGAAATTTCTAGGTAAAAACCTTTGTTTTAGCATGTCCAAAATTTTTAACACCGGAAGTCGAAAATTAAAGTAAAAAGTAATTTCCGAATGTAATCGGTATATATTTGACTCTAACGTAGAACCTAAATATTAACTTTTTATCTTTGTATACCTAATAGATTCGGTTAAAACTGAAATGTCTCTCTAGCTTCTCAGAATTGTTAGTTACACTGGGCAACATAGAACATAGTTTTACAATGGAAATGAAATACATAATGCAGATTATAAATAATGGTAGATTCAAGAAGGTCGCAGCAGCAATCACTAGGCAAGATTTCTGCAGAGTATTAATCGGACCGCTAGGTACGAAGAGAAAGAGGGGGCCTCAGCATCGCTGGTGCAGCTTGAGCCACCTTTGCAATTGTAATGGAGATATACTAATACATCCATTCCACAACCAAATTAGCCCTCCTTTGAAATACGTCCAGTCCTACCTGCTTAGTTGCTCTGTTTACGAGCTTGGTATTAGTGCTTTTTTCAAAACAAAAAATTTACAACTCGCACAGCTGTTTTATATGTTCACGTTTTATACTGTTCCTTAAATAGAAAGCAAGTATACAGCTAAGGAGGGCGTATGAGCAAGGATTTCTGCAAAAAAATTGTTATGCCGAAATGTACTTTTAAATCGTTTACTATACTGAAATGAACCAATAGTCACTTTTAGAACCTGTTCAGATCGATGAAGTTAACCAGGTAAGGAATTCGACTGTTCCGGCAACATTTCAACTTCATTCATACGTATATATGTTATGCACATAAGAATATATTTTACTAAAACATGCTAGATGCTCCACGAAGCCATTAAGCTTCCAGCATTTGGATTCGTGTGGTTTAGTACGTTTCCACGTATTACGTGTATTGTTTATTATAAATCTGTTAGAAAAAATTGAATAACGCTACATCAGATAGGGACTTGAACACAAGACCAATAGCGGTTACTGCACAAGCTTGAAACCAGTTCTTCATAAACGCAGATGTTTACTTTGTTAAATTTGCACTCATATTGTTTATGCCATAACCTAAATTATAAAACTTTCATGCGACGAAAGCGTATTGGTATTTACCACTACTTTTGCACAGTTGTAGGTTTGGTGTTTTCGAATGCCTCTTTCATGATAATGTTCCTGTATAAAAATCGGTCTCCTAATAGATATATTTTTAACATTGGGCGGGTCTTATCTAGAAGGCGACCTAGTTGCTCAGACCAAGGGTTCATCATGAACCCTTGGTGAGACGTTATCATTAGAACATACAAGCCGAAGCAGGCCATGGCCTTGCTTATTCCCCATGAGGGTACCAGCCTAACCCCCGAGGCTCGGCACCTATCTCCCCCCTCCCCCCGCGGTCGGAAAATTTCTGTAAAATAGGGCTAAATTGGCAAAAATTGAAATGAGATTAGCTAAAATGACGGTGCCATTGGGGTCGTCACCTTTTATCACCACCACCCTGACGAAACCTCCTAGTGCCTCTACCACCTGAGATGACCCCCGCTTCCCCGGCTACCCCTGGGACCTCGGAGCTTCACAATGTATGCATTATGGTATATTTTACAGGACTCGACGTAGAACACAAATGTGTGAGTCCACTTTAGGTGCGAACACATAAGTTGTTGTTATTTATATATCATGAATGTTCATGATCTAATTGCGTTCCAATGTTTGCTAGTGGTATTCGCATTTTTGTGAACGCCAACATATGTTCTGTCATGTTCGAATGGAATCTGCGTTTGCGCACATTTGTCAATTTCGAACGCTTGTCCGCGTTCATCAAATGGCATTCTGTATCAGACAGCAATGTTCGCGATCTGTATGTGGATTTTTAGCATACAAAAAAAACTCAATTGGTAATAGCATTTTTTGTACGCCTTCAGCAAAATGCGATCCTAAATCGCAAAATAGTGACCGCGAAGGCGCCTACACATCGCAACATCGCAAATTGTGCGCGCGCACATAAGGTAAAAAATTCTTGATTTGTCCGTCTTCTTCGCTTTTACGATCGTGAATTGACCCGACAAAATAATAGTCCAGGTGTACGCACCTAAAGTGGACTCATGCAAAAGTATGAATAAAGTGGCAATCACTGTCACAACCAGTTAAGTTTTACTTCATTTAGGTAAAACTTGAAGCATAATTCGATAATAGTAAAGTTTGCAATGGTACTTTGCAATTGCAAACTCAATATATTACTCTAACAAGTCAAAAAATTTTCGGAATTGATAGCGCGTATGGTATAAAAGCTTCCAGAAGATTATTTCTCTTATTAGCGTTGAAACCAAAGGAAATCTAGAATAGGTCTTTACTATGGTGCTAAAGATATTTATGAAGATTTGGGGTTTCTTGAACGATATTTAGTCGTTGTTATTAAGCAATAAGAAATGCACATGAATTGGTTTAACTCTTTCGTACCCTCAGAGTCCTAATGACTTCAGCGCACGCTATGAAGTGTTGTGTCAACTGAGTTTGTCGCATGGCGTGCGTTTGCACGTGCATTATTTTTCGTTCGCTTTGCGAGGTCCTTAATAAATCAAACAATAGCTCCTAGAGAGCTCAGTGGGTCGTGTACATATCTTTCGCCAGTATAACCCGAGTTCAGTACAAGCCACCGTATAGAGTTTGTCAAAGATTGAAAGATACGCAAATTAATTCGGGCATCAAAAAGATAATATCTTGCAGTAAACAAATATATTAGATGTAGTCGCAAATAATTAGTGTGCCAAAACAGAATAATATTAGAAAAAACTTAGTTTAAACGTTCACTATATTTTGTCTGGTTGGAAAAAATTACATGCCAAACCTCGTACACCGGAACATATTTTGCAATTCCATTAAAATGACAAATGTGACTTTTTTTAAGTTTGTCAAGGCAAATAATGCGCAAATAAACAAATGATGCATGCAAAAAATTTGTCATTTCAAGGTTTTTGTTGCCAATAAGAAATTTGTATTGTTTTGGCTAATTATTGCAAACTCCATAAACTTCGACGTAAATTATAAATCAACTTGCACATTGGTCATTGGTTGAACAACTGGGGCAACAGCCGCTTCCTCTTTCACAATTTTTGGAAATAGTGTGCGCTAAACGTATTTGCATAGTTTATATAAAAACTACAAATTTACTATCGAATTTCATCTCGTGCTCTAAATGAACTATATATAAAGTAACTTGCTCCTTGACTTCAGATAGTTAATACCCCGTGGCTTGACAATGCGCTGTGCGTTTAAACAAAAAAATTGTAATAAAAAATAAATAAAAAATAGTGTTTTGCTATTTTTGCATGCCAAGTTTGAAACATGTTTCGCTCGCTCGGCTGACAGTTATTAGTGGTTTCCATGAAATTTGTAGAAATATTACATAAATTTTCACCATCGTCGCTTTTGTACGATTTAGAGGGTCGCAAGGATGAATAGATTTTGAAACTGCTACGATTTGGAGCAAAATATAAATATATACTTTATATCTTGTATCTGGGACGCCTTGTTTAAAAATTGCTTTATTCATGAAAATGTTACTACAAGTCGCTGAGGACAATATTCAAAGTCAAATATTATCGTGCCAATATAGTTAAAAGTAGATTTATGGGGTGAGTTTCGTTTCGTCGAAAATAATGACCACCATCATCCCAATAGATACCGTTTCGTCGAATTATAGGTCCGATTCGTCGAATTTATTACAGCTGTGCCGTTTCGTCGAAAGACAGAATTGTGTCGGTGTCGTTTCGTCGAAAGACAGAATTGTGTCGGTGCCGTTTGGTCGAAAACTGGAGTAGTGATGGTGCCGTTACGTCGAAAATGCAGTAGATAATTCTCCAATGTAGAAAGCCGAAAATCACCCATGTTTCTCAAGCTTATATCGAATTTATATCACATATAAACTTTTGAAGCATGTGTAAATTTTTTTTAGCTTTACTTTTGATACACATCGATACTGTCAATAATAGTAATAATAATGACAATAAAAACAAGAAAAAACTTAGCTTGAAAGTTTGAATACAACTTCGAACCTAGAACCTAGACTTTAGGCAAACTCGGTTAAGAAATGGCCAGGGAGGATTCCACACAGCAATAGATTCTAAAACCCGTCCATCTCCTGTCTACATCACGAATACGATTTTAGCTCTATCTATACTAAATAAGGCCTACTTAGCCAGCCCTAGAAGATAACTGCAGCGAGTCAAATATTCAGAAATATTACTGATAAGAACGTCACGACTAAAGCATCCAGTGGCATAAAAGGAATTGAAAAGCCTTTTTTCTTCGTTCAGACGCTTGTCGTTTTCGGCATAATGTCTGCCGTCGGCACGATGCTTGTCGTCTGCGACGAAACAGGAATGTCAAAATTTTAATTTTCGACGAAACAGGAATGTCAAAATTTTAATTTTCGACGAAACAGGAATGTCAAAATTTTAATTTTCGACGAAACAGGAATGTCGAAATTTCGACGAAACGGCACCAGATTTCGACTAAACGACACATTCGACGAAACGGCACATAATCGATTTATGAATAGTTTTTTTCGTACTCCCATCGATATCACAAAGTCGATCTTGGTATCTTGCACAGCGGCACTCCGGTTCAGGCGGTGTAACTCAATTTCCAAAGTTACTGCAGCACTAGCATCGGCAAACTTCCAGTATGCAGAGGTCTCCAGAGCATTGTATCATTGGTTGGCATAAACTTATAATCATAGAAGTTTGTAGAACTTTAATGTAATGACAACATTGTACTGGCTCGAATGTTCAAGGCTAAGATTTAATAGGTAATGCCTTTCAGTATTTTTAATTGGTCTTCAATATTCTCTTTTCACCGTCTGCTAATAATCACATAGAAGCAACTGCTTGATAAAGCATCACGGCCGAACTACAATTGCATTTTTATGGGGTCTTAGCGCACGACTAGTGCTGGACATCTGTATATAGTTTCAGTAATATTTAATCCACTTGGAAGCATTTTTTAGATCGGATTTTAAGATGACAGCTTCTACTTGAATATTATGGGAACTGTTTTGTAGATGTTTTCTAGATATATATCTGGTCTACGATCAATAATCTACAAATGTGCGTACAAGTTTTTATTATTCAAACAATTAATTAAATGATTAGTCTATTAGGTAGTCATTTATTTTGCTAAGATATTCAAGTTGTTATTGGCAAATGGCGCATGGATGCGATGGATATACGAATGTTGTGAACTTGGCACAAAGTTAACATCAAATATTTTATCCTTGATTGCTTATCAGATTCCTATATTTTTTCAAATACAAAAAAATCCACTACCCGACTGAAACAAAACTTGATGTTATTTTGTTGTGACTGAAAATATTGATCGCACTAAATCAATGTTGATTTTATGTAAATCAAGATCGACGCGGATTGGCATATTCGTGACGATTAGACCAATATAAGCTGGTTCAAGATTAGTTCGCGCAATTGAGTACGTTTAGTGTCATTTAGATTAGCCATGTTCTCGTTAGGTGGTGCCGCCTCCAGTAGGCAATGCAACAGAGTTGTTCAATAAAAGGGCTGACGCTCTCCAGTGCTTTGTTTTATTTCGTTTTATTTAATATACATAGGGTTCATGACGCTACCTTCCCACTGAGGCCTCGATCCCCACCACCTCCCTCGAAGTTACGGTCTACTCCCCTTCCCCTAAGATTCCACACCTCCTACCCCGCACCGAAGACGCAGGGAAAATTTTAGAACTTTTATCAAAATTGGCAAAAATAGGGCGTAAATTGGCAGAAATTGGTGTGAAACTGGGTCATCAACTTTTTTAAGCGCCGTCCGCGATGACTTTCCCGAGAGGACTTCCCCCAGGGCCTCTAATTACTCTTGAGATGACATTCCCTCGCCGATCCCGGCACTCCCCTGAACCTAGGAGCGTAAGCATGAATGTTTTAGATAAACATTGCTTTGCGGGTTTGCTGCCAAGCTTAATCTACACGCGACCACAGCGATTCTGCAAAGTGATGAACCCTACCTGATTTGAATCAACGCAAACGTTATGCATCGCCCGCCGTGATCAAATCGCTCAACGCAATCGCTGACAAAAAGAAGCTTAATTGAAGATTTAAAAACTGAATGAAAATTGATTATTGGTTGATTGATAATATCATCTTGATCCTTACAGCAAGTGGTGGCCACTAAGACACAGGTAGTCAAGATAAAATCACAATTCAATCGACATTCAATCGATAATTTCATGCAATCGACCCGTGCTTCTTAATGTTATCGTTCTAAGGGTATTTAACCAGAAGTTGGCAAATAGACTATCAACGTTACCAACCGCAACAAAGAACGGCCGACCGCTGGTATAGCAAGGTTCATTCAGGTTCGCAAATGGGCAACGAGTACAGTGACCACACGCTGGTTCAACAGAAACTAACTTAACACGACTAGCGGATAGAATCGGCACACGTACGAACAACGAATTCAGTCATTCAACTTCTACAACCGATTCCAACAAACTACGACCGATAAAAAGGGTCATATATTGATGATCAACTTAATCGTTTAGCAATCCCGTTGTCGCATTGCAACTCATGAAACCGGTGTGCCCGACTATGTTCACCCAGTTGATCGCTAATCGCTCAACGACAACACCCTTGGGGCTCTGCCGTTGGATCAATCGTATGACGTCTGGGCAAGGAAACTGTCCGACTCCGCACATATCTGAGTCTTTCACAACATCGCTGGAAACGTCGAACTTAATCCAGGACCAGTTAATTTTAACAGCATGTCGAAACACGAACTGGAACGATTGCTGGCGCTGCCTAGCAAGTATATCGCGATGGCGCCAGCAAAGCTCCTAGACAGCGAAGCCCTCAAGCAAGAGAACAAAAATCTGTCAAATTAACGCTCGAGCAGATACCTCACCAGTTCCGGCCGCATAAACGTGGAAATCGATCAAGTTACCCGATTTCTCCGGAAACGACGTTCATGGATGGTTCGATATGATCGGACAGCTGTAGTTGGATCAAACACCGTTACCTGTTAATACGCACAGCCTTCATCGCGGCTTACAAATGCATATCATCACCGACAGCGGATCCAAGGCAACCGATAGCAACGACGTAATCAAAGCAACCGTTGTCACACATATAAGCGAAAGTGAGGTCGCTGGCCAAATGGTACAGCAGATGCCAACGAATTCGCGACTTCAACAAGTCACGTTGGAGTCAGCCGAAAAGTCAAGGATAACGAAATTGGCAAAGCAATATCTCTTTTGGCCAACAACGGCAATCAAATCTGTTCAATAACCGGTACAAAGTTACAATAGCTGATCGCGGCCTCGAGATCGACAGCCATGACGCAAAAATGGGATGTGTTATTATCACGCCAAGTTTGGCCGAAATGCGCGAAAATGTCATGAATCATTTAGTTGGATACACGCTGAATCGAAAAACTGCAGTTCTCCATTTCCAAGGCGGTGACAGATATAGTCAACTCAGTCTTCTTCGCCGCACCTGACCTCGAGCGATTCCTTGGCGATAGCGGTTCCATCTGCAGCTTCATTCCACTCTCGTACGGCAACGGTGCAGACAAATCTAGAACTGAATGCCCTCGTTTTCTTTGTGTCAACGGTTCTCTGCCCAAATAAACATCACCCTATCGTTATCCATTCAACTAAGTACAATGCGGTTAATTTTTAAATAGACATTCTATATCACGGCTATTTCAGTGCCGATCCTAGGGCATGATATTCTTGACAAAAACGCTTTAGCTATCCAATGTCTTACCGCTTGATTCGGATAAACAGTGACAATAAACGCTTCACATTGTGTTGTGATGAGCAATCACATTCACATTAATCAACAGCCACGATTTTGAAGCAGCGGTCGAAATTGGCTATCCAATATATCAACGAACGTTTACGAACTTTACTCAAAAATTTAGGATCTGTCTTCAAGCCAATCGATTCAAATGATGACCTTAGACACCCGTAGCAACTACCACCTCCCAAAACAACAGGTCAACAGCGTTTCAAAGAGCAACGAAGGTGGTTCAGCGACAAACTACGTATCGCGAATGAGACATTGCAGCAGTTGGAAGTGCAAGGTATCGTGTACCGAAGGCGGTCACTATGGGCATATCCTCTTCACATGGCTGACAAGTCTGACCCCGTGGAGATCATGTTGTGACTTTCCATAGATCAACCAACGCACAATTTCTGATCGTTATCCGAAGCCCAACAGTGCAAATATGACGTACGATTCATTTGGATCCAATCTCTTCTCAAAACTCGACTTAGTCACTCAACGAGATACCGGTGGTTAACGAAGATCAGTCGAAAAAAGCCGTCACGATACCGCTCCAGCTGTTCATATTCCGCCAAAAGCCATTCGGAATATGAAGATTATCACAAACGTTTCACAGTCCTGGTGAACATTGCGCTGCAAGTTCTACCGTTCCCGTAATCCTACATCGACGATGATATTGTGGCGAACAGAACGGAGCAGGAACTTTTTCGTTATCTGTTAGTGATGCTGGAATGATCTCAGCATTTCAACCTGCACCCCAAACCAACAAAATGCGAATTTTTCAAACAATGAGTTAACTTTGTCGGTGTCAAAGTTTCTAAAGGTTGTGTCAAGCCCTTGTCGCACAAAGTTTCAGCAATTGATAATTTTTCTTTACCAATTAACGGTGCTTTCTCGGAACCGTCGGATTCGAAAACAAATTTATTCGCAATTTTTCGTCTAAAGCGGCACCAGAAACCTCGCTGACCCGCAACACAAAAAAATTTCAATGTGGCTGTTAAATGGGGCGACGCTTCGAAACAGGTATTTGGAAATGAAAGCGGCTCCAAAATCAAGCGTAGCGTTGACGTTTCCAGACAATTCTTCCACATTCAAACTCACGGTCTATGCTTCAATACAAGCAGCTGTACCTGTCCTCAATTAGGTCAAAGATAATATATATAACACAGATTTTTTCTCTCGCAAGTACATCTATGAGAAATCGCAGAAATCCGCAGTCGACAAGAAACTATTGGCAATTTGTGTGGCGCTTAAACACTTTCCCTGGCTTCGCGCAGTCAATCTCGTTATCAAAACTGACCACAAGAAAGTCGGTGGCTATCTTCCATTGCGGAGTTCAAGTCTAATCCAACACATCGCTGGTCAAGAAAACATTGCTGTCGACGATCTGTCACGAACAACAAACGCAACAACGGTACAATTCAAATTGTCACCTGACCACAGCGCAAGCCGACAACACAGCTCGCAACAAATTCTTATCAGAAACAACGCTTCCTCTCCACTAACTACTGTATGCCGTCTCAGCGATCGTGTGCGTCGTCTACTGAAAGCAATTGCGTTCTTATGTTCCAAAATCAATGCGAATGAAACTCTTCAAAGAAGTCCACAATCTTTCCCACCTTGGTATCAGGGTTTAGCAAGACCTCTGATGCCTGAACGATTCATATGCAAGGAATCAAACTTGACGTAGCAATATGAGTCAAGCATTGCCAATCGCTAAAACTTACCCGACACACAAAATTGGCAGTCGGATCAATACCTACAACGTCACGTTTTCACACGTTGCAATTCTAAATAGTCGGATCTTTGCAGCCATCAAACGGTTATCGATTCTTTCACTCTTTGGAGTGAAGTAATACCGGCAGCGTATATCGCAACATCATCGGAACGGAGTTCCTGCAGGGACTGGTAGCAGGTTTAGGTATTCCTCGACTACTCATCTTCGACTGGGGATAGCAATTCGAATCCTCGATTTGGAGTTACTTGATGCAGCTACTGGGCATCAAGCGTCTACGTATAGCTGCATTTTACCAATCATTCACTGGCGCAGTCGAGCGATTTCCACTGCATCCTTAAAGCAACACACGGAGCCCATGCTAAAAACTGATTTTGGTACCATGCGCTACCATTGCCTAGGCTTGGAATAAGGTCAGCCGTCGACTAAGAATGTCATAGCCCGACACAATTGGTACACGAAACTTAATTGAGCTGCTACACTTGTTCTCTGTAGCCACAGATCTGAAAGTCAGCGATGTGAAACCGTAGTAAGTATACGTGACGTTTTCAAACAAACAAGCAAGTTTCGACATCCTGCTCATGAACATTCAGGTGCATCACTCGTACCAAGAGACCTAATCACATCTGGTTCATATATGAATTCGCAATAAAGATCCATCGTTCACTGCAGCAACATTATACTGGTCCATACAAGGTCTTCGCCAATGACAACAAAACAGCCACGATCTACGCTGACGGCGTAAGCCAAAAAGGTCCGTCAATCGGTGCAAGCCCGCGGTTTTACAAGACACTTTTCTATGTGGCGAGACGCGTAGCACAAAGACGTAATAATAATTAAAGAACGTCTATAACCAATAATTGTGTCGTTGAACTTCGCGAAAACCCGAAAACGCAGATAGTTGTAAGTGTATTTTTGTTAGCAATCCGTTGTAGGACTGTGTTTTGAAATGTTTGGCAGAACTGCGATAATTTCTGTACCCAGAAGCCTATGAAGTTTTACTTCTAATGTGTTCATTGACATACGCGTGCAGGATTAAAGTACACCCTTCACAAAAAAGCTAGTTTAATAATACATAGGATATTGTTTACTTCATCACTAAATTACTTAATTTGTGAGACTTAATTAATAATTTTAGCAGAGCAACTGTTGCATCGGCAAATTTTTTAGGGAAATACTACGCCTGTTCATCCAACGTTTCAGGCATATAATTTAGTATTGAGTTCGATAATTCATATATAGCAGGTTAGGTCTGAGTTGGAACCGTTAGAATAGGGTCACCTTTATTGCTTTTCTCTCTGCACGTAATTTTGTTTAACTTTTTGAATCTCCTATACGTTCGTTTTATTTTTACATTAATCTTTTTGGAATAGTTTTACTAAGTGTAAGTCCAATCAACCTAAGGTATACCTACTTCTTTGTTGGTGCTGCAACAGACAGTGCGAATCTAGCAGGCAAATTTGTGTTCAAAGCGGTGATTCTTCATGTTGAATCTGAACTGTTTTTTTGTTGCTACGCCCAAGAAGAGGACGGAATTTCTATCATTGGGGTTTCAGCAGTGGTACAAGGTAAACGCCGCTTCCACCTACGAATACTAACATGGTAGCAATAATTATATAGTTGTGGACTATATAATTATTGTCCTTTACGGTTTTAGTTTGGAAATATTCATTTATCAGAAACAATACTTCCTGTACTGTTAGGTTTTATAGCTAGTAGTTTGTATCATTGCGAAGGTGGTGAACTCTGAGCGTTGACTATTTAATTTTGAGAGAAGTATACAGTTATATCGTGCGGTCACTAGCAAAATGAACCAAATATCAGCCATGTTGCTCGTATAGTTGAAGATATATACACGCTTATTGCGTATTTAGGAATGTACAATACACAGCTATACAGAGGCTGAATTGCTTTGCAAAGTGAGACCAATAACACCTAAACAGCTAAAAGTTACGGAGACTTTGCCGTTTATTTGTATTTTGGGTTTCACGCGCTCATTCAAACACTAAATTGTGATTAACCTTTTATTTGCTGAATTAATATACAAGTTGAGTATCGATTAACAATTATATATTAAGGGCCGCGTGGGATAGAACCCCCGAACGCTGGGGAGAAAGTCACACTTACTAACCATTTAGCTATCTGTGGCTATTGCTCGGATTCTTAAGGCTGATCGCAAGGCGAGTGCACAACAACGCGCATGCGATCGTGCTTGAAAAGAATGTTCTTATGAGGCGTTTACGTTATAAAGGACCCCCATATGAAAGTTTTGTCCCCCTATGTCTAGACCACTCCATCCAGTGGTATACGGTATATACCCACACTATATAATGCAAAACAAGGTGTATGAGACACCATTAACTTAGCTAAAGTGTCTTAATCTACCTACTGTTTTTTTACTGACGGTGTCAAGGACACCATATACAAACCCATTATATATTGCGTGTAAATAACAGCATGGTGTAGCTAACACCATATAAAATTCATGGTGTAGTCTACACCATACTATTACCGACAGTACACTGCCTATGTATACCATCTGAAAATACCATCAGAAACACCATGGTGTCCAAGACACCATATAATTGATGGTGGAAGAGACACCCAGGGTGGACAAAACTTTCACATGGGGGTCCTTTATAACGTAAACGCTGCATTAACTTTTTCTCTTTTGTATATATAGTTACATCGTTTCGAGTGGGCTCATCGTTTTGAAAAGATACTTTTAGGGATAAAAATTATATCACAGCATTCGCCGAATTTTATTTAGTACAACACAGCCAAACGCAACTTGATAGTGTCGAATACGTGGCGCTAATGGGTTAAACATATATAACACGCTAAATTTTGACTAACCCTTTACTTCCTGAATTAATTTACAATTCGAATATCGTTGAACAACTATATATTGGTCGCCACGAGATATAGAACCCCCGAACGCTCGGGAGACGGTCACATCTACTAATAATTGAGCTAAGTATGTGCTATTTTTCGGATACTTAAGGCTTCTCGCAAAGCCAGCGAACAACAACGCGCGTGCAATCGTGCAGTATTCGCTGAATTTTAGTTCAACAAGACAATAGCCCAATAGGGTACTCGGGACATGTGCTTGCTGAACGCCCGGGGAGCAAAAATCACACAAAAGGAAAACGTGTGAATTGAAATGGAATACGTTAATTGCTCGCAGGAGATTTGGGTCACCGAGGCTCAGTCTACAACTAAGCTCAACACAAGCACACGCAATTTGGTGGTGTCGATCAACATTAGGCGTTCAAGGTTAAACGAGTGACGTACTAAATTTTGATTAACCACGAGATTCCAACCTTAGACTTTTACACGAGATGCCAACCCTGGCCGGGGCTATCCTCGAAAGCCGCGGCTACTCCCAAAATTCACCTAGCTCGAAACAGCAAATTAAAATTCTATTGCCTACCCCGAAGACAAAGCGAGGCCAATGAAGGCCCACGTCTTCCGTCCTATGTTTAAATTCTCTCGCCATATTTAGATCACGTTATTCTGTTCTCTACTTCTCCAATTTATGGTTTTATTAGAAAAAAGACAATGCTCATTGTATGAACATGACATGCTGTATAAACAAAGATAAAACAGAGCAATGGCGATGCACAAAGTAAAACAAAGCATAACGTAAGGGCACATAAAAATGTACTAGGACCAGTCCTGGCAATGAGGATCCCAGCTGCACCACGGTTTTATCGCGGTGGTGTCCAGACAACCCCAGCTTTCTCGACTCCCCGGTGGACTGTGAGGCTAAAGGGAACCGGTTAGCTTAGTAGTCCACTGGCGGGTTAACCAGGGTGTTCGGCCTGGCCCCTATGCTGGCCCACGCGCCAGTGGTATGCAGGTCCCCTTGAGGAAGCGTCAACCCATGAGCCTGCTCACAGGTAGTAAGGCTGACCCCCTTTTCCCTCAACCCTTCAGATCCAAGGTGTGGATCCCTGGTCCCCGATAGTTATTATGGATGGTTTCACCATGTGTTGCCACGAGTTATTAGGAATAAGTAGTGATAGTCATTGTCAAAAGTCTGCTAGCTTTTGTTGCCTGAGAGATCCTCCCAGGGTAGGCGACCTTATCCGAGTTTTTGGGGTGGTTTATGGTTTACCCTGTACGTAGTAGTTTGCCGTTTTCCGTTCCTTGATTTGACGACCCTTAGTGACATTCTCGATTGCACCGGGTCCTGTGTTAGTCCTAAGTTTTCGCTCTGCTTGCCTACATGTTGACCTGATCAAGCCCTGCTAGTCATCGCTTGAATTAAAAGACACACGGCAGATATTTTACTAAAAGCCACTAGGTGCGGCACACAACCACATTTTATAACAGCGATTAATATAACATTTATTAACAGTGAACTACTATCGTGACGAAATTTATACATTTCATACGTAACAACACGAGTGCGGGGCCTCAGCCCCCGGCGAAAGCCTTCGCACGTACCTTTGTTCAGGTGCCGTTCCGGCCTTGCAACATTTTCGTTAAGTCTGGTGTGTTCTTTAGAAGCAATATTTTAAGATCCCTTCGATACTGTAGTAGTGTTACTTTTCTCCACCAACGTCATGTAGATTTTGACTGGTAACTCTCCAAACCACCGGACGGAAGGGTGTCCCCCAAGAATCAATATCTGAGCCGCAAATGCGCGTGTCCACACAGGGGCGATATTAGTGCGTTAGGCGTGGAAAACCATATTCATCAAGAGCACGGACGATATATGTGGAAAGAATAAAAGATGGAGAGAAAAATGAGGCTCCTTCGGTGAGACCCAGACGTCGCATTCGGAAAAGGACAATAACAAGACAGTAGCTCAATAGGGTACTCGCGACATGTGCTTGCTGAACGCCCGGGGAGCAAAAATCACACCAAAGGAAAACGTGTGCATTGAAATGGAATACGTAAATTGCTCGCAGGAGATTGGGGTCACCGAGGCTCAGTCTACAACATGCAAGTATCCGAATCACGGACACAGATGCTTCCTTTCCCGTTAAAAATTACGTTTAGTGTATATTCATCGAACCCACATACGGAGAGCAGGTAGCCCTCCTGAGGAAGGTTCGGTTAAAAAAGGCATGACGTTTAACTTCATTTAACCCCCAGCGTGTTATTTAACCTAGATAAAAATGAATCGATTTAAACCTATAAGTAAGTTTTAGTTTCGCTACTCCACTGCTCACTCTGCTCGATGCTGTGCCACACGACGGTCGGGGCAGACCAGGTATTCTTCCCATAATGCGTGGGCAGAGAAACAGGGTCGAACCGCGCCTGCGAGCGTGCGCCCGGACAGGTGAGCAGTATAGGACTCCGCCTCAAACGAAAAATTCAACTTCAAAAAGGTTAATCGTAAAATCGGCCCTAGTGCCTATTTAACTTATTTGTCCCAAGTTTAAGTCGACTGGATCCACCCAAGACCCTCAAATTTTCTTCGAACTATTCATGCCAAGTTAGGCTTTAAATCTAAAACTCTACCCAACTCCGCTGACGAGCCCAACAATTACGGCCTCGTCCGCGTGACCAGTAGGCGTTGAAACGAGATAAATTTCAGTTTAACCCGTACCGACGCACTTCTCGAACCCCGAAAACGACAAAGGCGTCATGCGGACGTGGATCTATCCTTCCCGCCGTGACGCACGGAGCGGAAGGCCTCATTCGACTCATGGAAAACCAAACAAAACTTTAAATGAGAACCAAAGAAACTATTAATTTTCAAACAAAAGACGCGCGCAGAGCGATAACCACTCTGCTCGAACCTTATGCCATGGGATTAAGACTCAAGACCATTATTTCCTGACTGATGCGCCCTGGGATTAAGACAAAAAGGACGCTAATCCTGAGCAAAATTAGGCGCTAACACCTTAGTAATATATTCCGGTCGATGTCCTGGGACCAATCCAAACACGCATTAGTTGTCTGCATAGCATTACATTTTCATAAAACATTACAGTTGATTTCATACAACATTATATGATTATAACCACACATCACACTCTATCTCCGGATACTTCAATATAATACAGGCACATGACTGACCTAGGTTGGTACCATGGCCAAGGCCAAGTGAGATTTCCTAGACCAATTATTTTAGTTTGGTACTCGTGTTGTGAAATCCTTAGGGACATTTTGCCCGGTGTACCAATGAAGCGTGACTAAAGCAATGACACGGGATTGTGAACAATTATTTCATTAGAAAGCCATTAGCATGATAACACAACATTAACCCTTATTGATACAAAAAGCTATAGTGACCGCAACACGCTTCATTGGTCCACGGGTGTCTAAAAGTTCTCTAAAAAGTTGTGCCGTTACACCTCTTAATTATTTTTTTGGTTTTTTGAGACTTCTTACATATGGGTAGAAGTAAAGTCCGTGTAGTTTAGTTTGAATTATTCTTTGTGTTTGAAGGGCCTAAATCCTCAATACGCAGAACATTTTGACAATTAGGCTGTGCATCTAAAATGCAGATTATGGCCATTTTATAACACTTTGACAAATCCCTATTGTCTAAACTAATACTTCAAACTAAACTACACAGACTTTACTTCTAGCAATAAGTAAGGAGACCAATAAAACCAAAAAAAAAATTAATTGTTGTAACAGCACAACTTTTTGGGGAACTTTTAGACATCCTTGGACTAATGGAGCGTGATCCGGTTCACTATAACTTGTTTTGCATAAGGTGAATATTTGTGTTATCATGCTAATGGTTTTCTAAACCATTATCATGATAACACAAACATTTACCTTATTGATACAAGTATTCCTATAGAAATAGGTAAATTTTTGATAAATTTTGATAAATGTTTGGTGGATATAAGATAAATTTTGGTGAAAATTAGAAGAAATGTTGGGAAATTACTGAAAATTTCGTAAAATTTAAGAACATATTGGAAAGGTTTCCAAAGTTTCGCAAAATTTAGAAGAAATATATAAAAATAGAGAAATATACCTCCAAAATAGAAAAATATATCAGGAGAAATATACTTTTACGAATTGGCGCTAAAATTCTCAACTCATCTAAAATTAAGTTACCAAAGAATGGAAATATGAACAACACATAAATTTTATGCAAAATACAAATTTAGCTAGGTTGTATAAGTTTTAACTGTATTTGTAAACAATTTTCTTGACAGTCCCGGCAAAATGGTGCTCGTTAATGTCCATCTTCACAATGACGTTTTCTCATGAACCGCTCATTGGAAGGATACTTACGTGGACCGGCGGACATTGAATTCCAAAGGAGACGTTGAGCTGACGAACGAAATCTATCGTAACTTAACGTGGACGCACGGCGAAATGTTTGCTGCAACAGTGAACAAGGTTTTTTGAGGCGTGCCGATGATTTCTGATGTCGCAAATACGAATGCGACGATCCAACGTTTTGACTTGTTTGCTGAGATAACCGCGATTTATTGCGGCTTATCCACGATGTTGCAGCACGGCGAGAAAATACACGATGTTCCCCTTGCCATGACGGCGAACTTAGCGTGTTTCTTACCACTCGTTCTTCATCTCAACTCTGATTCCGTTTGACAGTTCGACCTTTCGTTAGGCATAGACACCTGTGGATAAGATAACTCCGATACCGCAGCCACAATACCGCGTATATTTTCAGATAATGGTTGACCTTTTCCCATGGTAGAGCAGACCGGCACCGTCACTTACAGTGGTACATTATCGTTGATATTAAACTGAGGTACAGCAAGAGTACGATACGGCGCAAATACCAACTTCGGTACACTTTCTGGTACTTTACTTTCACTGTATCCAATAAACTTAAGTCCATCGAAAAATGGACACGAACCACTTCGCTACAAAACTCGGAGACAACGAGTATTGATATGAATCCTTTTTTGCACCTTTAGCCGGAAAGTTTTTGCCGTATTTTTCAAATAATCGATGAATTAGAATGCCTTTGCGTTCCAAAAACTGATCTCTAAAATCGTTCCAATCAACACAAATGACCTGCGTGCCTTGAGCTTGTTCTTTAATGAACGGTACGTGACTTGGATTATCACGATTGGCGTTTGGATGATCAAATTAACAACAGAATAAGACAGATGGCTTATCTCGCCTTACAGCTTCTTTTCCAAGAATACCTTTTATTTCTTGCCAACCTTTATCTCGTTGACTAAACAGGTAACGTGGCTTTACATTGCAGTTAATTCCACTGGAAACAGCTACCCATGTGTATTGGAACAATGGGAATTTCAGACATTTCAATGAATTGATCATCTCTCGGTATTTGCCTCCACCAATTGGAATAACATCACCGCCAGAATGAATTTTTTCATCTTCCTCCCTTGGCTATCAGACACAAGCAGAAGGGATCGAAAAACTATTGGTTTAAACAGTTAAAAATTAGTAAACAGCTGGTCAAATAGAAGATTTTCCACCCGCATTTCGCCAAGCAACATGTTCAGAAGCTCACTGAGGATTTCCGCATAAACATTGAAGCCTAGACAATCACTTTTCTATTCGCCATACTTGAACCCAGAGGTAAAAATCATTCTGCGATGTAGCATGTAAACGCTAAACTCGATATCGTGTGTATTGTCGGCTCGGCTGATCTCCCTTTCCAAGGCTTTGCGAAATTGATTATTCTCTTTTTGTATTTGATGCACCAAAATAGCCCGCATGATTTCTCCACTTTTGACTATAATCTCAACGTTTTCCTTTTGCATGTACTTATCGCTATAACTAACGACGCGTTCTGGATTTCACATTAATCGAACGTCCTCAGTAGACGATCGCATGCTTCTTTTTGTCCGTGATGTAACAGTTTGACGTAATGCATTTCCTGTTGCATACACGTCATGTTGCGACCATTTGCGATAACGAAGGATGGTAAATATGAGTTGGACTCAACGCCAGGAACTACTTCAACGATTGATCGCATGATCTAAAGTGCAAAATATATCAATGATCAATGCCTACAAGAAATATGCAGCATGCACAACAATAATTCTTGTCGCACTGTAGTCTAACTTGTGAACGGGCATAATAATACCAATTAGTACAAATAAATTATGTAACATCGATAAAATTTGCGATCTCAGACACTCTCGCGTGATCGAGTGCTCAGGCCCTAGCGAAGAATTTGATAATATTCGCTTTGCTAACTGTTCTGCACGTTGTGCGCAATGCGCTTACGAGAGCAATGACTCTTACAGGTCCAGAAGTTTGACTATCACTTAGTTTGTTTTGATTGGTATTGTCCATAGTATTCGATCTGTCTGTTTCAAGGCTGCTTTCGATTGGATACAAAACTTTGAATGTACGATATAACACTGTGCCAGACGGTGTTTTACCACGGCCGAACGGGTTTGACCATGCACAAACTTGTAGATTTTTGAATTCGCCCAACCTGCCATTGACCACGAGGAAGATTTTGTTAACACCACTACATCCGGCGACGCTGTGATTTTACTTGCTTCACGGTTCTCAGAGCGACTAGATATTTCCCGGACAGATAGCTGGACTTCTAAATGTCCCAAAACTAACGCAAAAGATTTTATCCTGCGCTCCAATGCATCAATAGTTCTTCCGCCTTTGTAACCCATTCATGGAAACCTTCTCCTGATCCGTCGAGAAAACACCGTTTGGATCGGAATAACAAATCAAGCGGTGTTAAAACAGGCTCAGATGGGTCAATCGCAGAATACAGCATCGAACGGCTGTTAACCACGGAAGAATTTTATTAACAAAGGGTTGATAATTCCTCAGCTCTAAGTGTCCAGTTATCTATAGATTTTTTCAAACCCTGTTTGACTATTCCAACTAGCTGTTCGAAAAACCTCCCATCCATGGGGTCCTGTCAACAATGTATTTCCAGTAACTCCTGAATTCAATAGCCCGTTGGCAACGTTTTCATTTTCGGCCAGACGCTTCCGTTTTTTAGAAGCTGGTCAGCTGCTTTAATTAGACGAGCATTATCGCTCACCATTAACTCAGGAAACCGGTACAATACGGAAAACCTGCGAAAACATAACAAGAAAGCACTTGCGAAAAGACTTTGAATAACTTCTAAGTGAACGGCCCTCGTCACTGCGCACGTAAACAATGAAATCCAAACATTTTTCGTATCTGATCCTGCTCAAACATAAAGTGGTCCTAAGTAATCGACCCCAACGCAAGTGAATGGTGTTTTGATGGATACACGGAATTTAGGCAACAGTGGTGGTTCAGGAATACGAAAAGGACCTCCCATATGCCTTCGGCATACCGGACACTGCGATATAACCGCTTTACGAACGGAGCGCCCATGCGGCACCTAGTATCGTTCACGGCGTTTGCCTAATGTATGTTTGACCGTAATGTAGACCTTTTAAGTGGCAATTCAGTATAATTAATTTCGTAAACGCACCTTCCTTCGGCAAAAATATAGGATGTTTGGATTCTTCATTCAGTTTTGACGAATTTTTCTGGCGACCTTTGCAGCGAATAAACCCTTGCTCATCAATAATCAAGCTCAACTGATTTAAAATATTACTCCATTTTGAACTTAATGAACCATTCGTTATTATGAGAACAATGCTGATATTGTATCTACTCTTCCCAAAACTTCAGACATTATTTCAATCCTATAGCCCCAATTGGTTTTGATGAGCACGAACACATGACGCTAAATAAATCACAAGCTCGCCTAATATAAGCTGTTACCAGTAACAGTTTATCAAGCGAAGAAAATAGATAGATCTGGAAAACTGTATCAGGCTTCACAATAGGATTTGACACTGTCAAAAGAGAATACTCGTTAACATTTGACGCTGAAACTATATTTTTTGTACGTTTCGGCCGTTTGGACTGCGAAAACTTGAGAAATGGTGGTCCTTCTACCACAAATCGAAATCATAAAGTTCTTTCATGGTGGTACCCCTTGACCCGATATCTGCTGGATTGCTTTCAGAAGGAACATATCGAATGTTCAACTGGGGCACACTGCAACTTTCTTGAGCTCTGCTTTGAACGACTTAGTTTTCACTTTATCGTTTTCGATCCAACACAAAGTACAGTCTGTATCAGTCCAAAGTGTTTTACATGATATAGGAATTTTAAGATATTCTTCGACGAACACCAGCATTGTTTTTCCAATCTTAACGGCTTTCCAATTGCAATCACGGGATGGCTAGTGTTTTAAGTGGTTTGACCTTACTTTTAGTAAACAGCAAATCACAGAAAACGCCAGCAGCGGATTCTGTTCGCAGGAATACCGCTGCGCAATAAGCTATGGAAGAAACATCACAAAATCCGTGCAAGCGAAACTTTGAGTCACGCCGACCATTGATCCAAGTATTTTGGCGCCGTATTGAGTGATGACACAATGCCCTAAGGCTATCAAGCACTGGCTGCCACAAATTTTGAAGACTATGTGAAACCTATTGGTCCCAATCCAGTTTTTCTTTCAATAACTTCTGCATCAAAATTTTTCCCCATATGGTCACTGGAGAAACCCATCCGCTTGGATCATATACGGACGCTATACAAAATAGGATATTGCGTTTGGTTACTACCGCATAGGCCGTATTTCATACGGTGCAAGCCAATGTGTCCTTAAAAATATTCCACCTTAACCCCAAAACAGACGATACTTCCGGCGTTCCTCGCTGTTTTTCAAGAATCAAATTCATAAAGTGAACATTATTGCTATACCACTGATGCAAACACATGTTGATGGAACTCATTAATTGTTTTGCTTCACGAAAATATTGCAGAAGACCCTCGGTGGTGTCATTGCCGTTAATTATGTTGTCCATGTATGTACAGTTTGTAATTTTGCGAGAAACATCTGTGTCTGCCTGTTTTAGGTTCTGAGTAATGGTTGCGGCCAACAAAACCGGACTGGCAGTTGCACTAAAGAGAACACGTGCGTATCGATAAGTAACTAAATTGCTTCGATTTATGGGTTGCTTTGGATCCCGAAGCCACAAAAACTGAGTGCTGTCTTTGTGCGTTACGTGGAGTGATATTTGTAGAAAATCCTTTTCTACATCACTGGTTACAGCAAATTTTGGATTTCGAACCGCAAAATCAACCCCATCAGAATGTTCAACAATACCGGACCGCGATACATGGACTCGTTGAGACTGTGAAACTGCGAAATTGGCTTTGACGACGCATCAAAGACCAAACTTACCTTCGTCGTTTCGCATGATGGGATGACCACTGCCTGATGTACCAGATAATGAACTGGCCCCTGCGGAGATGCAGGAGCCCGTTCAATAACACCATTTTCTAACTGATCTTAGAAGATTTTATGATACGTTTCAAGCTGAGCAGAATTCCTTATGAGCTTTCGATGAACGTAAGCCAACAGACGTAAAGCCACATTGTAGTTTAATGGAAGGTTCGGTGGATCCTTTTTAAAAGGCCATCTAACCTCATACTGACTTCTACAAAGCGCACAGAACTACAGCCTTTTCTGCAACTTCCACTTCTTCAATTCGCCTAAATCATTCTAAAATCCTGGAGATCGGAAGCTGTTTCTGAATAATTCATTACAAGCATTAGGGCATCGCAATTTACATTCAGTGGGCCTTCGCGCAGAAACCCCGTTACAATTTTTTCTAATGAAGTCTGCTTTACTACTATCACACGTTATCACATGCATCAGAGTCGATACAGTTTTGACCTTTAGACGAAAGAAACATTTCATATCCAACCAGTAGATGAATGTGTACCTGATCGACTTGATAATTCCTATCCTCTCGACTTAAATCACCAAATCTACTCAATTCGGTCGTCAGATGACTCTAGCGTTCTGGACATGACAAATCACTCATTCCAGAAGATATTTCCGGTAGGCTGGACAACTGGCGCGGAATACTGACACCGGCTTTATCATTGGTTAAGTCGTACGATGGAGACCCACACTGGAGGCCAACCCAGCAGTATGTTCTGATGTTGGGCGTCGTGATTCTGACCGAAGCCTACTTGTTTCGTTTGCAATTCCTGCTTCCATTCTTCCGCGCTGATTTTGATGGCATTCCATGTAGAGCCGGTGGTGCGATGAATACTGATGCATCCTCCCTGATGCGTTTGGATAGAACCTCGAAATAACCCGAGGGACAAAGATTTACGAGCTCCTGCAGTGAAACACTATCAGATCGGCCAGGCCCAGGTCTACCAGTTTCTGCTTGCCAAACCTAGCTTCTGTTGCTGGTGCGAGCAGTTCCTCAACTGAGCTAGGTTTAGCACGCAGAAACTTGTAGACCTGGGCCTGGTCGATCTGATAGTGTTTCCCTGCAGGAGCTCGTAAATCATTGTCCCCCGGTTGAACTAGACGCTTCTTGAGTGGTACTTGATGTTGTTTTTCTAGGGCGTGATATATCTCGACTAACGCTTATGTACTCTCCCATATCCTGTTCCTGCGTTCGGAGGTCATGCTCCCAAGGCAATCTAGCGTAAAGCCCGTGCATTAGCAAAGAACAGAGGGTATTTGATTGTAGCGTGCACCGAAGAGTGGTAGGCTATTATCTAAAATGGTACCTTGGTGTCCCATGAAAAATGATAATCCTGCAGCACACTAACCCGTGCTAAATATAGTAACGTGCTATTAAACGTTTAAAATTCTTCATTAGCGTGCGGGTGATGGCATAAACTCATATCCCTAAAAACTTGCATTATCTGGCAAAAATTTTCGAACATTGTAGCCGTCAATGCACTTCCTCTGTCAGAGCACAGTTCATGCGGAGCTCTGTAACGGTTTACTACATCATATAGGAATATGTGGATGGCGGCGCATGCATCCTGGTATTTTATAGGTACACCTATAGCAGATTTTGTGAATTGATCCATGAATGCTATTATGTACCGATTTTCCGAATGTGACCGAGCCTGTATATCGAATATATCAACAAAAATACAATACATGGGTTGATTTGACAACGGAACCCCACCAAGTCCTGTGGTTATCCTTGCAATTGGGTCCCTAGCGGCCTGGCATAGACTGCACCATTTGATCTATTGTTGTACGTGGTCCGACATATCCTTCCAGTAACAGAACTGTCTCAATTTTGATAGAAGTCGGTCACTAGCAGGTTCACCTCCGTACAAGGTATTGTGCTCATGCTTTAAAATTTAATGTACATAATGAGTACCCAGAACTTGTAATTTACGTCTACTGGATGTGGTGGGTGCGTGTACAAAACCTTTGTATCTTGCGCTAGTTCTAAATAATGCGATCGCATTTAGATTTACAATGCGTCAATTTCAGTTTTAGGACGCGCTCCATTATACACAAAAAAGCAAATCGGACGTACGTCAGCGTCGTTTCGTCAAATATACGGCAAGAACCGCACTAGATTGCAAATAAATAAATAGACATATTCATGGGTGTCATGCACGTCTTCAATTCTAATTGATGATAATATTTCTGTTTCGTAGCACATCATGAGCTTCATTAACCTATAAAATTCTTGCTTCTTGGGTAATCTCGTTGCACTTAGGCCTATAGTTTTTGATTCACCTAAATAACCTTTTGCCTCGTCGAGCCTGAGGTACGACTCCAACATTCGAGATAATAGTAGTGCGTACAGCCTTGCCGGGGTTTCTTTCGATTCCACTCATATCAGAACTGCACTTAGCACTGCGGCTTGTTTTGTAGTGTAACTGGCGGTACGGTAGATACTCTAGCATTGGTCATTAGCCTACATGGAATAATCCCAACATTAAGCCTTCTCCCCGTGGAAACAGGTGATAACCTTGATCATGTTATAACTGCACTGCTAGG
Organism: Trileptium ribeirensis; assembly: GCA_030248225.1. Classification (NCBI taxonomy): domain Eukaryota; kingdom Metazoa; phylum Nematoda; class Enoplea; order Enoplida; family Thoracostomopsidae; genus Trileptium; species Trileptium ribeirensis. The sequence continues at coordinate 3,276 of JASANE010020188.1, read as the reverse complement.
CTGTTGCAATGCGGGTCTCGATGTTGCGGGTGCACTCTTTGGATATGGTAGAAAAGATCGACTCCAGGCGGAGCTCACTGGTGGTCGAGTTCCAGTGGTTCGTCTTTTCCATAACATTAAAATCTCCCGGGCGTTTTCTACCGCTGGGTCGTGTCTAAGATCCCTCGATGGCGCATCAGCATTACTGTTATCTCTTCCCGGTCGATAAACTATCTTAAAACCAACAAACCCAAATAGAAATTCGCTACGCCACTGCGATAATCGCGAGTTTTTGGGTGGTTTATCAAATAAAGAAGCCTTTAACGGCTTGTGGCCTGTTTTGACATGAAATTTATGCCCTAGTAGATAATGGCGAAAGTGTAGCGCGGCCCAGCGAATTACTAGTGCTTCCGCCTCAATGGCTGGGTATCTACGCTGATAAGCCAACAGAGCCCTACTAACGTAAGCAATAAGTTTGAGACCTCGCATAGTCTTCTGTATAGCACATCACCCATTGCAATTCCTAAGGCATCGGTTTGTAATACAAAGGGGTGGGTGAAATCAGGGTGGATTAAAATTGGTTCCTCTTTTAGACGTTACTTTAGCACCTTAAATGCGCTCTCACCCTAGGGATCCATCTAAATTCCGAGCCTTTTCGCCGTAGTTCGTTTAATGGTTTGCACTTATCGAGTAATTTGGTGTGAATTTCTGGTTGTAACCTACAAGGCCTAGAAACTTTGGAGCTGTTTCAAAGTCACCGGATGCTTGAATTCTTCGATTGCTATAGCTTTCTCAAGTCATAGATTAACACCTTTAATGCTTATGTGCCCTCAGTATTTTGGACTACTTTGGCTGAATTGGCACTTAGATGGTTTTAATTTTAGATTTGCTTTCCTAAACGATAAAATACTCGAATTAGGTCCGCCAGATATGCCTGGAAGGTAGGTGAAAACACAAGTATGTCATCGATGTATATCAAACACTTTCCAATTTTAGGCCCTTCCAGATCATGCACATGCAACGTTTAAAGTCCTCCGGGAAAGAATTTAAATCGAACGGAAGGACATTATACTCGTAGTGCCACATTGGCCAATTCCGGTGTGGGCACAAACAGAGGCGGTCTCACTCTTGTCTCAGCGATTTCCGCTATGGCGTTAACGAAAGTCTCCGTATTCGGCTCGATCGTAGTGAGCTTGCGGCCGACAACAGTGATAAGCGGTACGTCATATCCTTCCAGTACCGTGAACGGCGCGGTCGTCTCCTCATTGTCCACCGCGATCCCTAAAAATCGTTCGCGAAAATTGATAACGCATTTTGGTAACTGCGACATAAAATTTGTTTCTATGATACAGTGGTACGGAGCTGCTCCGGTTACAAAAAAGTCAGCGTGTACCTTCATGGATCCGATCAAAAAAGGCAAACTTATGCTGCCATCCAGTTCTAATTCTTGTTTGGTAGCCGACACAATCTTGATTGTTTCGTCCGGTCAGTGTCTAAGATCGAGCTTGCTGGCCAAGTACTGCGATATAATGAATACATCGTCCCTGGCGTCGATCAGTGTAAGCACTGGCGTGCGATATACGCGTTGATTGACAAAAGAGCGTTAATGGCTCGTTGGCGTTCATTTGTGTGCACCGTGGCTGAGCTATGTCTTAATACCCGGCTGTCAGCATGCCCGCGTAACAACGTAGCTACTACAACGGACATATGCTACGGCCTGCCCTGACTGCGTGGATTTTTTATTAGTCAGCGCTGACTATGTAATATGTCCGTAATATGCCAACCAGACAGTATTGCGTAAAGGTAGTATATATCTCAATGTATAATAGATGTTATGGGGCAAATATTGGCAGCTGTCCAACGCTTTAAATTTAAATATTGGCAGCTGTCCAGCGCAGGAAATTCAAGTTTTGGCAGCTGTTCAACGCTGCAAATTTAAATTTTGGTAGTTGTTCAGCGCGGGAAATTGAAATTTTAGCAGTTGTCCAGCGCTGTAAATTTAAATTTTGGCAGCTGTACAACGCTGTAAAATTAAAATTTTGGCAAATGTACAGCGCGGGAAATTATAATTTTGGCAGTTATCCAGCGCGGGAAGTTCAAATTTTTGCAGTTTTTCAACGCGGGAAATTCAATTTTGGCAGTCGTCCAATGCTGGAAAATTCAATTTTGGCAGCTGCCCAGAGCGGGAACAATAGGCCGAGATCTATTTGTCCAGTCTAGTCCGCCATGACGCCCAGCTTATCAAGTGTAGCTAGCTAAGTAAATGCGAACAAGACAAATAGTCAGCCATGACTATTGATTGTCCCAAGTAGCGAAACTAGACTGTCGAGACATAGCTAGGTCACGGCACGAACAAATTAACGTAAACTAGCCAAAAAGTGGCAATGAAACAGTGACCAACGGGGCGCGACGATAGAAAGCAAAAACAACAAAACCTTGCTATGGTCGATAAAAGAATTTATCGATTACCAGAATATATAGGCCAGCGCGACGACAGAGAGCAAAAACAACAATACCTCGCGATGGTCGATAACAGAATATATCGATTACCTGAGTATATAGACCAGCGCGAGGACGTATATATTTATTGAAGTTTTTAGGGACTCAGGCATGGGCAGACTGGCGGGAGTGCCGCCGTACTTTCCCAACGACGGGGGGCTTGCCCGTAGAGATATTTAGACTTGAAATTTAGCTGTGTGGTTAGCCTCCTAGAGGCTATTTTGTGAGCCCAGAGTGGAATTTTTATGTAACAGTGGGATTAACCAGGCCCCATGCCCAGACGCGGGTTCAGGTGGTCCCAGGTATGATTCCATTCAACAGTTGGGATCCTGCCCGTGGTGTAGAGTCCAAAAATAAGGGGAAGTTTAGTATTCTGGATACTGCTCTGAGCAGCTGAAACAGGGAGTTTAATCGATGAGGGTAGGGCATAATGGGAAATATTAGTGAGTCTGAAGTAGACCCGCTAACACTTTTGGGAAGCCTTGGAGCCTGTGTTAGATAATTAGGATAACCAGCTGGCCCCATCGAATATCTGAAATATAAAATTGGGCGATAGAAGATGATCCCTTTATTTTTTAGTTTTTGAAAAAGTTGTTAGCTTTTGTTGGGATATTGGGTGGTCGTTTAGGGTAAGAATTTTTCTTCCCTAGCTCAAAATTTATACGTCGACGTATCTCTGTGGCGTTTACGTTACGAAGGACCCTCCATGTGAAAGTTTGGTCCCCCAATAATCTAGACTATACCATCCAGTGGTACATAGTAAACGCCCTTACTATATAATAGAACAGATGATGTATA